>APFE030670826.1:50068-106939 GCA_000404065.3 Pinus taeda | reverse complement strand
TCATACATACCTAACCCGCGTATATGTATTAAAACACTTAAAAAATATAAAAACTCCGTATTTTCGGGCGGAGATCGTGGGTTTTACCTGCTGATCACCTGTTAGTGCCCGTGGCCTCAACTGTCCCCAACCAATTCCTAACTAAAAAAACTACTTTGGAGTTGGTATAAAAAGACATCAAGGGGAAGGCCTAAGGAGGAGAAATCATTGAGCAAAGTTATTATACTGATTTTTTATCCCTCTGATCAGGTCTGAAGACCCTTGTGCCTTCTGCACTTCCCCCATCTTGTATAGGAAACCCTTGTTTCCTTTGTGTTTGGATGTTCATTTTTTCCCATCACATCTTGGAGAGAGTAATGGAAGGTGACCTACTAGTGGTTTGAGGCGGGACGGATCCAGAAGGAGGCTGAGCTTGGAGCCTGCAGAAGCGGATTCAGGTGATATTGCTCTTTTTCCATATTGTTTTATTTATCTAATAAAGAAACATGTCTTGTTCCCGAAATGCTTCTTTCTTTGTGTTAATGATATTTATAGGTGAAGTTCATACTTGAATAGATGTTTATAAGTTTGTAACTAACTCATCTTTCATATAACATAAAGATCATTTTTTATGTAAAATCTTGTCCATATACTGTTGTAGTTTGTGGAATTGTGGTTTTTGCAGGACCAAGGAGCGAAAGGGACGTGAAGAAGGGTTTGCACCCTTGAGTAACTACCCAAACGTAGGACCTCGGGTATGCCCGTCTCACCCTAGAAGTAGTTATTTATAGCATAAACGGTTGGTTGTGTGTGTGTTTCTTAACTTAGATAATCTTTCGTCTGCTAAGGTTTCACCCAAGAACCTTAGAGGAGAATTTCCCGCAACACTAGTCAATAGATATTCCCCCATGGATAGCTTGATATTATGGCACTTTCCAGAGCAATTTATTTTTCCTCCATTTGCAACCATCACTTGACACTCTAGTGCTGGATATAAGAAGCAATTCAATTCTTTTGCTACCTTACAATGAATAAAATTGTGGGTACTTCTTGAATCAATCAACACTATTACCTTTTTCTTCTTGATTTGTCCTTCTATCTTGATGGTTTGACGAGTGGTAATTCCCGCCAATGCATTACAAGATATGGTCAGATTCATTTCTTCTTTATCTAGGCTTTGTTCCTGGAGTATATCCTCTTCTTTTGACCTTTCTTGCTCCTGTTCTTCTTCCTCTTCACAATCTATGTAGAATAATTTCTTCTCAGCACACTTATGACCTTTAGTGTATTTTCTATCTCAACTGTAACAAAGCCCTTTTGCTCTTTTTTCTTCCAATTGTTGTGGTGTCAACCTTATAGGTTGTGGAAGACTAGGGGCAACAACACTTCCGTCTTTATAGTTGTGAGTGGTATGCTTCCTGGTGCCATAATTTTGCTTTCCATTTTTCTTGCTAACCTGAATGCCTTCTCTAATGAATCAGGTTCCCAAAGGCGAACATCATGTTGGATATTATCCTTTAAAGACCCTATGAACACATCAATCCTATGCTCCTTTGGAATATTTTTTACCCTTATGTTCAATTTTTGGAACTCCTCAATGTGCTCCATTATTGAACCCTTTTGTTTTTGACTTATCAATTTGCTAAAAAAAGTGTTGCTTTTTATATCCTCATAATGTGCTATCAATTCTTCCGTAAAAATTGCCCAAGTGATAAATTGTTTACAAGAGCAAAGCCATTGATACCATACAAATTGATTTGGTTCCAAATATAAAGTTGCAATACGTACCTTTTGTGTGTTTAGCACATTATTGAGTTCGAAAAATTGCTCCATCTGTAATATCCATGTTGTGGGATCCTTGCCACCAAACTTCCTCATATCGATTTTTGGAATATGGTGGGTCTTCGATCCCACATTAGTTTCTATGATATCATGATTAACATTTCTTTTGTTCGCATCATGAGTTTCCTTTCCTACCTTTTCACCATTAGTAAGTATTTTTTATAGAAAATTTGTCAAATCTGTCTTCAAATCTATCTTCAAATCGTCCATCTTAGTTTCCACGCCCTTTATCTTAGCTTCTATTAGCTTTTGTGAGAGTGACATTTGTTGCACTTGGTCTTGTAATTTTGATATATCATGTAACATTTCTTCCTCCTCTTCATGAGTCATGCTAGAGCCTTTAGGTTGCTTACTAGGTGTTTGCATTTTCTTTCCTCAGGGCATTAGTTACTGATAATAATTCTCTACTATGCCCTTTGAATTCCTTCAAAATAAATTTTTAAACCAAGCTTAAGCAAAAATTTAAAAAGAATATACACACCTTTTTTCACTTTGTAGGAGCTTGATATTGCCGCTGATGTATCTCTGTACTTTTGGATCATCCAATTCTAAAATTGTGAACTGTAGTAGCCCTCTATGTCCTCTTTCCAATGCCACCAGTGTGATCCAAATTGGATTCTCCAATGAGGAGTTATGTGAAATCTCCCACAGTGAACTGATTATAGACTAGTTCAGTAGAGCGAACTTGTACGATGTGCCATGAGTCACTATTTCAACCTTTGGCTCTAAAAGGTATATAGAAGAAACTACAGTTCGTCCTATTTCTGCACCTTCTTATGAAATTTCAATCCGATGCTCAGAGAGAAAGGTATGACGATTTTCCCCAGGTCACCTGTTTGGAATGTAATTCAGGAGTCTGCAAAAAGACCAACTTCCTCAGATCATATCTCCACAAATATAGTGTGGAAAGCTCTGAAATTCGGACCCGAGATATAGTGCGATTTCTTGTCAAATTGGTTTTTTTTAGCTTCTAAAACATCGCATAAAAAAAGTTATAGCGAAAATGCCATGATGACCTGTTTGGAGCAGCGAAACCCTAGAATCCAAAGGCTCTAATACCAAATGTTATGAACCAGCTCACAAAAACATAGAAAAGATAGATCAACGCCTTAGAATTCAGCCTCTTCAAGGGGGAAACCTCCTTTACATTACATAAATGAACAATTGTTCGATGATTCAAATGACAAAACCTCGTTTCTATATATAGGAGTCTAAGGAGTCACCATATAACCCAGTCGACCTAACAATAATAATATAAAGCCACAAAAATAACAATAGAGGGATTCCATGGGGCACAGTAATAACAATATGGGGACAATAGGGGCACAAAAATATTAATAAGGGGTACAACTACAATAGTAATGGGGTAATCACTACTATTATAGGGAACCAAACATAATCCTTTTGGTTGTTCAATATAAACTTCTTCTTCTTAAATCTCCATTAAGGAAAGGAAAAATTTTACATCCATTTGGTTAACTTTGAATTTCTAAAAGCTAGAAATAGTAAGAAAACACCTTATGGCTTCAAGTCTAGCAACAGGCGCAAAAAGTTTCTTCAAAATCTTACCCTTCTTGTTGAGCATACCCTTACAAACAAGTCTGACCTTGTTCTAATGACTTATCCATTTTCATTCAGCTTATTTTGGAATATCCATTTAGTTCCTATAATATTTTTATCATGAGGTCTAGGAACTAATTCCCAAGTATTATTCTTTTCAATTTTCTCAAGTTCTTCATTCATGGCCTTGACCCAACATTCATCTTTCCATGCTTCATTTACATTTTGAGGTTCGGTGGAGGATAGCTAGATAGCTCGAGGTTTCTGTAATAGTTCTTCTTGTCTATACACCTGCCTCTTTTTCCCCTAAAATTTGAGTTTATAGATGATTTTTCTGAACATACTTGGACAAAGTCTTTTCTTCTATCGTTATCTCTTCTTCTGGTGCTTCATTGGTTTCTTCTTCAAATTCATTGTGATTTGATGTGGGAAAATAATCCCTATCTTCTTCATTGTTATAGTCTTTTGTTTTCATCTGTTTTGGATTTTTGCATGCTTCATCAACTAAAACATCAATACTTTCAAAAAATTTCCCAAGTCTTTTATTATAACATTTATATCCTTTACTTCAGGAAGAGTAACCAAGGATAATACCTTCATCTGCTCTAGGCTCAAACTTACCAAATTTTTCATCAGTCCTTTTGATATAACATTTGCTTCCAAAAATTTTAAAGTACTTTACAGCAGGAGTCTTACCATACCAAAGTTCATGTGGAGTTTGAGTGCTATTTACTTGAACATTTGATTGGTTGAGAATAGTTATGGTGATGAATGCACCTTCACCCTAGAGGGTTGCAGGAGTTCTAGATTCATCTAGCATAGCTCGAGCCATTTGTCGAATAGTTATGTTCATTCTTTCTACCACTCCATTTTGCTGAGGAGTCCTTGCAGTGGAGAATTTCCTTTTTATTCCATGTTGTTCACAAAAGTCAAAGAATTCATTCGAGGTAAATTCCCCTCCTTGATCAGATCTGAGGCATTTGATTTTTCAATTTGATTCATTTTCAACCAAAGCTTTGAAGGCTTGGAACTTTTCAAATGCTTCATCTTTATGCTTTAGAAGACCTATCCAACACATTCTAGAAAAATCATCAATGAACAAAATAAAGTATTCTTCTCCACGAGGTGACTTTTTCCTTGATGGTCCACATAAATTAGTATGGACAAGTTCAAGGGGCTTACTAGTTGACCCTTCTTTTGCAACGAAGTGAGCTCTGGTTTGCTTACCAATTTGACATGGTTTGCATATTGTATTTTTAGGGATGCTGATATCTGAAAGATCATGAACAACCTTGAATCTGCATGCTTTTCTTATTTGAGAAAAGCTTAGATGTCCCAACCTTCTATGCCACAACCAATTTTCATCATTTTTGCTTAGATAGCACTGTTGTTGTCCTCCCATGAGTATGTATAAGTTGTTTGGAGTTATTGTACCTTTGATCACGGTCTCTCTTGTATCAAGCTCATGAACAACACATCCATTTGATCGAAACACCACTTCATTTCCTTGATCACACATTTTACTGACACTCGACAGGTTATTCTTTAAACTATCTACATACATAACATTTCCATCTTTAACCTTTTCTTTCAAGAAAATAGAGCCTTTACCTTTTATGACAGCAAGAGTGTTTTTTCCAAATGAGACATTCTTTTCCTTTTCTAAGGCATTATATGAGTGAATTTTTTCTTTGTCACCTGTTAGGTGTTTTGAGTATCCACTGTCGATGTACCACTGATTTTCTTGTCCTTCTGCATACAAGGCTATACCACATCTTTCTGTTTGAGATTCTTTCTGTTACACAAAAATATCGTCACCTTGATTATTTGCAGTCGGTATGGGTCTATCACCACCTATACCAGCTTCCTAAGCAAGTCTCAAACCTCAGCTCTTCACAACAAGCTTTAGAAATGAGAGAAAGACATCAAAAAAGCAATGTAACTCTAGTTCCGCACTTTCTCTCACTTTTTCCTGCGGGCCCGCACCTTTTGTTCAGGATGTCTGCGTACTTATATGCTCTGTATGTAAAGGGGAGGATGCATACCCCTGTGAAAGTCAAAAGGCGCAATTTTTATCTTAAAAAACTCACTTTGGGTTAATTCTAGAGTTTTCTAGAAGGAATTTTGACGTGGATTGTTCGCTCCAAAGTGGTTCATGCATCCCAAAAGAGGAGGAGCTAATCCCTTGTTAGGAGGAGCTATCCATTGGAAGGAGGATTCTAACCCTTTGAAGGAGGACCTAGTAACTGACCTCCATTGCATTATAAATTGAGGCATTGGGTTAGTGGCTGGAGGGGTTAGAAGCTGAACTTTTGAGGGTAAATGCTAGTGAAATCAAGACTTCCTATTTGAGCTTAAGAGGAGAGATCACATACCTTTTTGGCTTCGTTGGGGAGTGAGTGAAGCTTGTCAAAGTAGAGGAGACTTCTTGTTGGACCCTGGGAGGAGCTTGTACAGCGTCAAGGCAAAGGTTGTAAGGTTCTTCTCCTTTTGAATTAATACAATCAAGCTCATTTTTCTCAACAAGTATCTCATGTTATTTGTTTCATGGACTCCTCGACTTTCATGTTAAATATGTTTTATAATACTGGTTATTCAGGTGCTATTTAATTGTTTTCCTTGTTTGTGTTTGCAGGTTTGTGACAAAGGAACTTACTTGGATCAAAGGAGTAAAGGCATCCCCAAACTTGCGTTGGACATGAGGTAGGCCTTAAACACATTTGTTTTCCATTATTTAGAAAGCACATTTAGAGAAAGATAGTGTATGGCTGGTTTGTTTGTCATTAGGTCTTCATTAGATTCTAGGAAGGTCTATCTTGTCCACAAGATTGACTCATTCCGCGTGACAAGGTTTATTCATTAAGTACCTAATTGCAGAATGATCTGTATGTACAAAGGTTTCATAGCTAGTGATGTAATTTATGAATTTGTTGATGGCATGGGGAACATCTAAAAACTCCTTTTCTGTTACAATATAGTTTAACTCTGTAGGAGTCAAATTTTTACTAGAATAGTAAATTACATAAGGAGTTAAATATTTTTGTCCTAGCACAACTCCTAATGTTGTATTTGAATCATTTGTTGAAATGTGAAAAGGTAATTTCCAATTTGGCCCTCTTAGAATGGGTGCTTCAGAAATCTTTTCTTTCAATGTTTCAAAAGTTTTTTGGCAATAAGAACTTTAATTGAATTCACAATCTTTTGTGAGCAATTTGAAAAGTAGAGATGCAATTTTTGTAAAGTTTTCTATGAATCTTCTATATTAACCAGTAAAACCAAGAAAACTTCTAACATCTCATTGATAGGTTGGAATTGGCAATTTAGAAATAAATTCTACTTTAGATGTGTCCACTCTAATTCCATTTCCTGAAATATGGTGTCGTAAAACAATCCCCTCAGTAAACATCATTAAACATTTTTCATGGGTTAATGAGAGATTTTATTCCTTACATCTAATGAGAACATTTTCCAAATTTTAAGATCATCAAAATAAATTCCATAAACCATAGAATCATCCATGTAAACATCCACACAATCATGAATTAGATCAGAAAAAATTCCTAAAACTTCCCTTTGGAATGTTGCAAGTGCATTACACAATCCAAAAGGAAATACTCGGTAGGCATATGTTCCCCATGGACAGGTAAAAGTGGTTTTATCTTGATCTTCTGTAGCTACTTGGATCTGGTTATATCCACTAAAACCATCTAGAAATGAGAAATATTTATTTCCTGCCAATGTGTCTAAAACTTGATCTATGAAAGGATGTGGAAAATGATATTTTAAGGTAGATTTATTCAATTCCCTATAGCCAAATCATACTCTCCATTTTCCATTCTCTTTATCAACAATTACCAATGGTGAAACCCATTGGCTATCCGATATTGGATAAATGAAATTCACATTTAACAATTTTTTAATTCCTTTTTAACAATTTCTTTCAAATTTGGATTCATTCTTCTCTGAGGTTGTCAGATTGGTTTAGCATTTTCTTGAATGTAAATATGATGTATACAAGTATTAGGATCAATTCCTTTCATGGCAGTATATTCCCATGCATAAGAGTTCTTGTAACATCTTTATTAAATCTTTCTTTTGAAATTCTTCCAGATTCTTATTGATATTCAAGAGTTTTTCTAGGAAGATTTCTATTGAATAATTGCTAAATATTTCCATAGAATGTAAAGATAATTGACAAGATGATAAATATTCAATATTGAATTGTTCTTGAAAACTTTGATTAGATTCACAATATGAGGAATACTCATTATTTTCCATTAAATTCAAAATCTGATCTTTTCATTTGTTTGTGAACTAACAAAGATTTGTTGTATATCAATATCATCATCTATCCATTCTTCACTTTCTACGTCTATTGTTGTTTTTGCAGCAAGATATAATGTGAATTTTTTGTTGAATTTCCATCAGAAATAAACATATCACCATGTTGGGCATGAGATCCCCCAAGGCAAGTTTTTGGGCTTAAGCCCAAGTTTTGACTAAGACCATTGTAAAGACTCCGCAAATTGTGGGTGCAGAGCGTGAAGTTGTAATAAAGTCATAGGGTTGTCTGCCCTTACTTTTGTAAATGCAACGTCAATTTGAGAGATCTACACATGGTCCGCAAACCATGGGATTGTATAAATAGAGTGAGGATCTAAGTGTAAAGAGACATCATCTAAGAAATCGAGGAAGCATTGAGTCAAAGTGTAGAGTTGTGTCTTTGGGTCGTAGAGTAGGAGAAGGTTCTGCAGCTGAGTGCGCAGAGGCCTAGTAGTGTGCAGCTGAGTGCACAGACCCCTGCAGCTGAGTGTGCAGGGTAGGTCGAGTCTATAACCATTGGAAGAATTAATAAAGAGAATTCTTACCATATTTTTGCATATCTTTTCCTATTTTATGCATTGAAGTATATTGGGTATGAATTGCAAGTTTACTGTTTATTTACTGCACGAACTTATATAAATGTGCTAAGTAAGTGAAATAATATAAGGTATCTGTTTACGTGAAAATAACTAATTGTTATCAAAAGAAAAGTAAGATCCACGGTGTGACTTGGGGAAATAGTGCAAATCACAGCTCCAGCAGTGTGGAACCCCCACAACCCCTGATTAGGGCTGCACAAAGGCGAATATAACACAACATGAAGGCCCGATAGGTCAGGGAAGTGTGCAAAGTAACTTGCACGAAGGTATTCACAGTTGGACTAAATCAACCCCTCAGACATCTCAAGGGTGTGGAAACCCAGTTCCATCATCCCCCCATACTGCTTCAGGTGAGACCTCAGTCCGTGCTCCGTGGACTATTGCCGAAAGGGCCACTAGTACAGGGATTTGTTTGGCTAATTAACTCTGAACCTGGGTCATGCCCCAACAAGACGACAAATAGTTTCGTTGTCGGGAACGGAATTTGAATAGAGATGTCTGGTGTAGTATCATTGGAATCCAACTAAGAAAGATGTTGAAGGTTGCTTGGATAGGAGAATTCACGAATTCGTGGTTCAAGAGAACAGGAAATTGGGACTGTCAAAAGAAGAGTGGTTACACTGTTACCTGTACACATAGATTCATGAAATTTTCATTGTACAAGTGAATCATGAAGTTGGCAGATAGAGAAGGAAGGTGCAAGCTTGACAGTCCTATTGTGTGGACCCTAGATTTGGTGTGCAGATTGGAAGCATCGAAGGATAAGATCGCATGCACTTTTGATCACTAGCTAGATCGAATTATAGGAGGATTTATTACTAAGTTTGTGGTAGATACTTTAGTGGGCTATAGCGAGGCAGAGTGACGTTTCCTCAGAGGACCGTGAGGTAAGTATGTGAAGTCTCTGAACACCTGGATTAAAATGCTACTGTGTGAAAAGTGGATTATGTGAATATATTGATGTTCGAGGCTATACGAAGTGGGAGAATTTACAAAAATGAAGGTAGTGCAGAACTATAAACTAGCCCCTTGATTTCACCTCTGCAAGGGGATGAGGAAGAGCTCATGAAGGTCTCACCAAGAAGTTCGATCAATTTGATAAGGCAGAGGATTCTGTGCATACTACCTATTAGGTTCCTATACTAATAGGAGTCATAATTTTTGAATGGCTGAGATTAAACCTGTAATATGTACATACCTTTGCTTTCTGCAAATGTTTTCCATATTCAAAGAATTAAAAAATGTAAAGAGGGTATGTCCTAAAAGAATAATCAAAGGACAAAAATAATAAAAATGTCAAAAAAATAAAAAAATATGAACCCTAAGAAAATAAAAAAACCATGAAAGTGAGCAAGTCAAAATGCCACTATTATTTACTTTTCTGCAAAATAAATGATTGTGTGAAATTTGTAATCTTTGCCACAATCCATGTTAGTCAAAATGTTTAAACTTGGCTATTTCATGTTTCAATTTCATGTCTATATATAGAGAATAAAAATCTAACCAAACTGTTAATCTTGGCAGATAATTAGATAGGTAGAGTAAATAAAAGGAGCTCAACTGTTTAATATGAGCCCTTGGATGTAATAAGGTTAGATTTAGTTAGTTTACTATTGTAAAGGGAAAGAAAAATGTTTGATAAGTGTTTTCTAGTTCAAATGCACCCTAATAAAGAGAAGTAAAAATGGTAGGATGAGTAGATGGGTAAGTGGTAGAAAGGTTGCAGAATTATGATGATTTATTAGACAAAAGCCTGTGTATCATCTTTTTCATCATAAAAGTTCCAAATGTGAATGGGCACTCAAGCATGCAGATGGATACAAAAGTCAATTAATTAACCTCCCTCATTCATTTCATGTTTCACTTAACTAATTTCCCACAATAAAGATCAAAGTACTTTAAAAACCCCAAGTCGAAGAGGCTAAGAGAATTTATTTGACTTTTGGAGGGGCTAGTCCCTCAGTTCAATGACTTATAGGCAATAAGTACTAAAACCCCCTCAAAAACATTCATTCCCTCCTTCAGTTCATTCATCTTCCCTAATAATACTATTTTTCCTAAGGTTAAGATACTTTTACCTAGGAAAAAGTGTTCATGCCCCCACTTAAATCATTTTCATATCAAAAACCCACATAAACACTATATCCTAAGTTTTTATGTTATTATCGGAAAAGCATTAAAACATAAAATATCATATACTTAGGGTGTTGTGCCCCTTTTCGCTCATTTCACTAATTACTAATTTCTTTATTAAATCCAAAACAAAAACCCTTTTCCCGTATATATTTATTCCCGCAAATAATTAATTAACCCTACCCTAGTTTAATCATATAAACTATGATTTTCTACCCTGAAAACCCACTAACTAATCAATCTGTGATTAAGTTAGTCTAAAAACCCAATTAAATCCCACCGCTAATCACCCCGATACCTTAACCCCGCCTTAATCCCTCATTAAATAAAAAACCACTGCGTTTAAATGCCCGCTGCCCCCCCCCACTACCTTCCGTGCAACTCCACTGCCTGATCGTTGCACGATCGCTCCCCTCCACATCTGACGGTCCTCATCCATTTTAGAAGGGCTCGACATCCGAACATTACCTGCCCAAAAAGAGTTATTTTCCACTAGGCCCCCGAGGCTACATGACGCGCAAAGAATGGAATCGGGTGGCCTCCCGCAAATACCACCGAGCACCCAAAAGTTGTGTGATGGAAACCACTTACTACCCGCCCGCTACGTGTCAAAAATCCATAGTTCACCCTGCTACATGAAAAATTACCACTGTTCACCCGTACTCGCCGAAATTCACTTTTTGCACATAAATCCAAAAAAGCCCCAAATCATTTGTTTTATTGTTTTTCAACTAAAAAGCTCCATGCATGCACCTTCAAACATCGAAGTTGTCAACCTACGTCCAATTGCACCCTAAAGATGCCACCCTATATTGATTGGACTACAATTTACACATGAAATATTTTTTCATCATTTCAAAACATTATCACTGCGTCGCCAAAGCATTGAAAGTGAATCAACCATCTCTAAAGGCTCGACCATTAGTCTCTATGGGTGTGTCTTATGCAAGATATTGGCTCTAACGATATCATTAGACAGATTCTCTTCTCTCTCTCATTTTTCATTTGTCGCTCCAATGTTATTGTTCTCCTCTTTCTTCAATTGTTGCTTCTTACCATCAATATTGAGTTCCTCTCTTGAAAATGAAACAAGATAAAATGTAGAGTATAAGACATGAAATACGATGAATACTTGAATATAAAATAAAGTATACTATAAAACATTTATATGCATATACCTCATCATTCGATAGTGGCCATTATGCGGCTAGATGACATGTATAAACAAAGAAAATAAAACGTCACCATAGAAAATAAAACCTTACAAACTTAGTATTCAACCTTCATCAAAACCTAAGGCACAATCATACCAACTAAGTTACATGTTAAAAATATCATACAATAGTCTTCCAATGTTATTTCTTTCGAAAAGGTTTCTCATATTCAAAATATGGATCACAAAAGCTTGAATTCAAATAGATAAATTGTGAAAACAAATGGAAAAGAAAAATATCAGTGTAAAAATATCCTTATTGCTTGTTCTAAAAGAGTCATGTTCCTTAAATTTGGATATTCTTTTTCCCAAAGTAAAAGTTCGTTGCTATTATGAGCTATGTTTTTAGGATCATGAGATTGATCCAACATCATAATGGATTTTTTTGACAAAATGATTCAAGTTTCCAAGATAAGTACCTCACTTGGTGGAATGGAGGTGCTATATGTGAGTAGTGTCAAAACCTTAGGGAAGCAGAACACTAAGGCCTAAGAAAATATATCACCACTTGTCCACTAAAAGAAAAAATTTCAATCCCACAATGGCCTCTAGTAGTACATTTCGCTGGATGGATATCACACTCTCAGAGATGATTGTTTAATACAATGAGAAGTGTACATATATTGTCACAATGCCCCTTACAGTCAGACCCTATAGCTTTTTCCTATAATATTAATCATATTATACTATTTAATTATAAATTATGACTATTAGATAATTATTAGTTTGAATAATTATTCTGAAATTGCGTTTTTAGTATTTTTGTATACATGAAAATATTTGGAAAAAAAAGGTACTTTTGTGAATAGTTAGTTTTGATTGAATCTAAATAGACAAGAAATTATGGTTCCTCAATGTTTCTTTAGCGATTATCTGCTCATTGTACCAATTTCTCCCATGTCCTCTACTTCTTTTGATGAATTCCTCTTTGATGATGTCCATTGCCAATGTAATGGACATTTGTCGTCGATGTTTTCTTGAGCCAAAGGGAAGCTCCACAGGTAACAACAAAAAATTAGCCTCAAATGTATTATTGGGGGCCAAAAATGAAGTAGTTATATGATAGCCAAGAAACATTGTACGTTAATCATCTTCCTTTAATATTGATTAATAATTTCTTTGCATGATCATGTAATGCTAAAGTGTCAAGTAGGGACATTTAAAGTTATTCATCCATCAATATCACCTTTGAGAGTGCTTAGTAGTTAATACTCCCTATTACACACATAGTAGATCACCAACTTCAAGGATAATAATATAAACACAACAAAAATGAAATTAAAAGAAATGATAGGAAGTCAAATGTGACTAATCTTGAGTCAAGAAAATACCTAGCCCTTCACATTAGCAAGGCATTCTTAGGCACTAAAATAGAAAATCCTTCCATTGCATCATTTTCACCTTTTCTTTAATTTCTTTAATTGAGAACATAACTTTTAGAAAAAAAATAATTGAAAAAGGTCTCAAAATCCTAACATATGCTCGAGTGATTATTGTATCAATTAAACAAAAAGGCAATTGTTCGATATGATTTTAATTTGCGGAATATATTGAAGAATATGAAGCTTTCTCATCTCTTTCTTCTAATCAAAATGTAATTGTTGGGTTCCAATCCAGTAAACAATTTCCCTCCAAGATAGTTAAGAGCTCACTTTGGGGAAGGAATTCTAGAAGCATTGGGATAGTAGAAATGGAATTAACTAGGAGGAAAATGATCAAGGACTTCTGAAGTTCCTATGGGCTGAAGCTACAAATACCACCGTGTATGTTCACAACTAATGCCCTAATGAACCATTGGACTCCAAGACTCCCGAATAAATGTTCACTAGTAAGAAACCCGATGTCTCTCATTTTAGAATTTTTGGAAGTCTCGTATATTTTCATGTGCCGAAAGAGAAAATAAGAAAATTGGGTGCATCAGGGAAGAAAGGAATCTTTGTGGGATATAATGAAAATTCTAAGGGATATAGAATTTATGTGGTTGGTCAAAAGGAAGTTGAGATAAGTCATGGTGTCACCTTTGACAAAGATAAGGCCCTCAGGAAGATCAAGAACCTTCCTATCCTAAGGAAGGACAAATAAGCTAACACCAAAAATCAAGGTGAAAAAGAAGATGAAACGATGCCTGATGTTGATAAACCTATGGATCCTATTCATCCTACACCTCATGAACCCTCCTCCTCCAAAAGGAGACCCTCATAGCTTAGGGATACTCTCGAAGATTCTGAGAGACACATTGCACCAAGGGGGAATTTTCATGAAAGCAAGAAGCCGAATAGGTATCAAGGATATTTGACCACCATGAGCACTATCATTCAAAATGAGCCTTCATCATTCAAAGAAGTTGTGAAGCATCAAGTATGGAAGGATGCTATGAATCAATAATACAAGTCAATTATGAAGAATGATGTCTGGGATGTAGGCCCTAGACCCAAGGAAAAAGCGGTTTTCACCTCTAAGTGGCTCTACAAAAGCAAGCATGGAGTTGATGGAAGTGTAGAAAAGTTCAAGGGTCGCTTTCTTGCTCGAGGATTATCTTAAAAGAAAGGTGTATATTATGATGATATATTTGCACCTGTTGCCCGATACACCACCATTCGCTCAATCATAGCCCTTGCTCCCTTGCAAGGATGGAACCTACATCAGATGGATGTCAAGACCACTTTCTTTCAAGGTTCAATCAAAGAGGAAGTATGTGTGGAACAACCTGAGGGGTTTGAGGTTCATGATCGGGAATCTCATGTATGCAAGTTGAATAAATCTCTCTATGGATTGAAGAAAGCACCCTGGGCTTGGTATGAGAGGATCGATAGGTATCTAATGAATCTGGGATTCACTAGAAGTGAAGTCAATCCAAACCTTTACTTTAAGGTTGAAAATGATAAACCTTTCATTCTGGTACTTTATGTGTATGCCCTCTTTCTAACAGGTGCAAACTCTCTCATTCACAAATGAGGGAGTTGGTTTCTGAATTTGAGATGAAGGACCTAGGACCAATGCACTATTTCCTAGGATTGGATGTCTGGAAAAATCCAGGTGAAAGTTTCCTCTCTCAAGAAAAATATGTTGTGAAGATATTGGAAAGATTTGGGATGGTGGACTACAAGCCTGTGACTACTCCGATGGAACTTAACTTTAAGAAGTTATGTGGTAGTGCTTCTAGACCTGAATTGGGAAATGCTTCTGAGTATTGTCAACTCATAAGAGCACTGATGTTCTTGGTGAACTCTCGTCGGGACATGTGTTTTACAGTTAACACATTGAGCCAATCTATGGCTGAGCCTCATCATATACATCTGATTGGTGCTAAGAATCTTATGAGATATCTTCGGGGCACAATCACTCATGGACTAAGATACAATGCTGGAGATGTGAAGCTGCATGATTATTCTGAAGTTGATTGGGCTGGAAGTTTGGTGGGTTGCAAGAGAACTTCTGGATGCTATTTTTCTTTGGTTTCTCCTTCGATATCCTGGATGAGCAGGAAGTAGAAATCAGTTGCGTTGAGAACTGTCGAGGCCAAATACATAGCTACTAGTATGGCCTCCTGTGAAGCTATCTGGTTGAGGAAGCTCTTGAGTGAGATGTTTGGACATATGATGGATACCACTGTAATCCTTTGTGACAACAAGAGTGGCATTTGATTATCAGAGAATCTCATGTTTCATGGTTGCTCCAAGCATATAGATATTAGGTACCACTTTATTCGAGATATGGTACAACGAGGAGAAATAAGGCTCCATCACATTGGGACTCATGAGTAGGTTGCTAGTATTCTAACAAAGCCCCTGGGGAAGGTGAAGTTCTTGGCCTCCCGAGAATGACTTGGAGTCATGGAGAGACCCTCTTATGAGGGTCCTATATGAGATGGACATTGAGCTATGGGAGCTCCGAGGGGCTTGGGGTACTTCTTGGAGTGATGAGAAGCCATAGGGTGAGTGGTTCAGCTTTCCCCTAGTGGTTTGATGCATACAGGGTGAGTGGTTTAGCCTTCCCCTGTGATACCCCTTAGCGACATGTAGGTAGGTTGAGTGGTTCATCCTTCTCCTACTGAGACATCCTACCCATGCAGTCGAGGACTCATGGGAAGTACCTCTCATCTTTCCAATGAGTACGAAAATAAGGATAGGGACCATAGTACTACCAATGGACGCATCGTGTACTACAATACTCCCTATGCTAGGATGACTGATATTTATCTAGGATCAATTGGAATTGACTTCAGGTCAGTAAGAGTGGTATGAGACACTCTCTTTTGACTGGAACTGACTTCGAGTTAGTAAGAGTGGTATGACACACTCTCCTTTGATTGGGACTGACTTTGGTTCAGTAGAGAATGGTATGATACATTCTTGATCACTTCTTCTTCTTCATAGTTCATAAGAGTAGAGTAGTGCATTGATGGCAGAGATAGTATAGATTGGAAAATGGATTAGAAGATGGATTTATCCCTAGTTGAGAGGGAGTGTTAAAATTGGAAACTAGGGTCAAACTCCACATGGGTCATCTTATTTATGACAACTAATATTTTTCTTGGATTCCTCTCTCTAACATGTATAAGGTTAATCTAAAGATCATCCGATTATGACATGTACAAATGAAGTTATGAATTTATTTTGAGTATGGTAATATTGTCAAGGTCGGCCAACAAACTTATCTAGGCTCAGAAGCCCAATAATCACATCTATTCATCCTCAACGTTGCATATAAATAGAAGGTGACTTATGTTGATTGGGTATGGATTTTTGCGCCTCTCTCTCTCCACACATCCAAAATTTTAGGAGACCAAATTTCTAGACAGTTTTACCAAGCGTTGACCAGCATGCATTGACCTCCTTTGACTGCATTTTTGTGAGGGTTATCTCTGTTTGGGAAGGCCACATTTCTGGGCACAAAAATTGAGGTTAAACATTGACTGTTGACCAACATTTACTGCAGCTAGGGTTGTCTGCAAGTGGGTTGTTTGACTAGACTTTGACTGGATTGAATTTGACTATTTTTAGGGTTGTTTTATCTTGTTGTTTGGATGCCAAAGTTTACTAAAGTTTACCAATTTGCTGAGGGTTGAATCTACCCTATTGACCAATGTTGACTTTTTTGGTTACGGATATTTTGCTATTGTTATAAATTAGCATATTTATCAACTATACTATCTCTCTTCGTTGAATTATTGAAGACTGAAATAAGAATTGATCAAGGATTTCCCCACATTGGGGTTTGTCCTTGGCTAGTGTCATATCTTGTGTCCTCTTGTCTTGGCTTATCTTCTACTATTTATGTTTATGTTCTATCTGCATTTTACTATCATGTTGATGAGATTACTAATCTAAATATTGATATTGGGCTAATAAAGAAATTGAAGTAAAATTTCTCTAAAGCATAGAACATACCATTGTTTCATAAAATTAACAAGATGATTGGTGTCATAAAATGGTGCATTTCATCCTTCAATTTATGTCAGAGAACTCCTCTCATCTACAACAATAAGAGTCCTCTCAAACTTCCTGATCTCTATCTCATTCATCCTGAAATAAGTGGATATTTCCATGGGTGACAAAGTGTGCTTTGGGATTTAATAGGAGTTATCACTAAAAAAAAATACAATGCAACATAATAGTTATCAACAGGAGGAACAACCCTTCCAAGCTACTTCCTAACTAGATCAATATATTCCTGAATTACATCTTATAATGAACAAAAGATAACCTCAACTACCTATAGAGTCTACCTATGCATGGTAGCAATGAAAACACTGTAAAAAACAACATCTACAACAACATTTGTCAATCTCTTCTTCTAGTCAAGGGCATGCCCATATTTTGAAAAGTATCAAGCATGTCATGGTCCACCTCATCCAGGCTCCTCTTCTTCTTCTACTCTCTCTATTTAGGTTTAGAATAATAGAAAAGGTATTGGAAATTGATGGGTGGGTAAAATTTATCAGGCCATTTAGGTTCTTCCATTTTTAATCATTGTCTGTAAGCATTGAGTCTAAATTGAAAAATCCATTTAGGTTCCTTATTTTTTAGCTGAATTCAACCTAAGATTTGGAGATTTGTAAGGTTTACTGGATCTAAGTATATTCTACTTAAAATATAGTAACAAGGATTAAAACTGTAGGCATTGAGATCAGAATCTAAGGATGAAATAGAAAATATTTTATATTCATGATTACAAAAAAATTAATTTCGTGTAACAATGCTTGAGGAAGGTCTAGTATTTGCATCCTACCAGAAAATTGAGATCAGAATCTAAGGATGAAACATAAAAGATTTTATGTTCATGATTACAAAAAAAATAATTTCATGTAACAAATTTTAAGGTCTAGTATTTGCATCCTACCATAAAATTTTCTTGCATTACTCAATCCCTTTGAATTTGGGCATGGTAGAGTCCATTACACAAACAATCAACCACTAAAAAAAAGGTGAAAAGAAAAAATAAAATGCATTCTGACCCTAGAAAAGTTAGAGAGGAGCCAATTGATCTGTATAATAAGGACATGCAAAATGCTTACTTGTCCATTGTCTTTTGATGAATCATTGTCCGCAATCAAGATCTGCATTATCATAACCATTAAACCCTTTGTACAATAAGGACATAAGAAATGCTTACCTTTTCATTGTTAATCATTAAACCCTTTGTACAATAAGGACATGCAAAATGCTTACTTTTTCATTGTTAATCATTAAACACTTTGTACAATAAGGACATGCAAAACGCTTACTTGTGCATTGTCTTTTGATGAATTTTTGGCCACAATCAAGATCTACATTATCATAATCATTAAACACTCAAATCTAGATGAAATTTATGCTTTGATCATATAAACCCTCGAAATTTTTTACCCTGTTTACCCATATAAACACAAATCATCTTTAGTAAAAAGGAAGAACTCTCCAGTGTCCAAATTCATACCCATGTGCAAATGACCCAAATATTACATTATCATAATCATTTAACCCTCAACTCTAGATGAAATTTATGCTTTGATCATATAAACCCTCGAAATGTTTTACCCTGTTTACCCATACGAACAAAAATCATCTTTAGTAAAAAGGAAGAAATCTCTAGAGTCCAAATTCATACACCTGTGCAAATGGCCAAAATCTCCACCCCCAATGACCTTGCACGTCCTCCATCTAATTGTTGATGCTCTCCTAAGGTGTTTCCCATGCAAATTCCATCTGGGGTTCGAATCCAAGGAAATCCATAGATCACGTTGATGTTCTTCCTTCTTCTGGAACTTCCACTCAAATATCAACAAGGCAAGGCAGAGTAAAATACAGTGCTACAATGTCATGTTATGTGATGTTGTAATCTATGAATATTTTATTTGAACCCAGGGCTAAACTAGAAATGAAAAAGAAAAGAAATATTTATAATTTAGAAAAAAAATAAAAAAAAAATAAAAAAAAAAAATAAAATTATTAATATAAATAAATATATAAATTGCAATCGGGTTAAATGATTTAATTTCAAATAAAAATTTGTATTTTTGGTAAGACGCTAATTAAAAAAGAAGAATAAGAAGAAGTTAAAAATGATATTGGGATGAGTGTAAACATTTAAATATGGCCTCAATTAATAATCAAAATTTAAATTAATAAAAATAATAAAATTCAATTTGTTATATTTCGATTTTGTTATTAACTTGTCAATAGGCTTTGTTACAGTACCACAGACCATTACCATGGCTTATCAATACTACAAGTCCAAAAACCATAACTTATTTCACAACCAAAACATTTTATAACAATGTGACAAGATTCTTATTCACCCCACACTATGCTAGATATTATTAACTTGTAAAAAATAGCCTTTGTTACAATAACATGGGTCACTACCATGGATTATCAATACCACGTGCCCAAAAACAAAAAATTATTTCACAATCAAAATATTTTATAACAATATGACAAGATTGTTAACCATGGATATTCACCCTCACTTTACCATGGATATTAACTTGTAAATCAGCTTTGTTACAATACCATGGGCTAATACCATGGCTTATCAATACCACATGCCAAAAAACTATAACTTATTTCATAGTAAAAATATTTTATTTTATTTTAATTTTACAACATTTTTTTAATTGAATGTAAAAGGGAAAAATGTTACAATTTGAGATATATCTAAACCCTTTATCCTCGCAACTACTAATAATATTCCCATAGAAATTAAATTAACGTTTAATAAAATTTAAGCTATGATGGATCTATGTCGGTTCTATTATATATATATATATATATATATTTATATAATATAATATTATAACATATATATATTATATATATATATATTATAGAATTAGATATATATTATATTATATATATATATATATAGAACGCACATTTGAACCTCTTAGCTAAGGATCCAAGGGATGAGAGCAAGCAAATTGATTAATTATAATAGATTAAATATATTGCATGATTTTTTGAAGTTTTTCATTATTTTATTTGGTTGATCCAAAATATAGGTTTAATATTTTACAACCAATTAAGTTTTTTAAATTTAGATAATTTCTTAAACAAAACACAATGTGATAAAATTTAAGAGAGAGTTGGGGAGGAGGCAGAGAGAGGGAGGGAGATAGTGAAAAAGTTGGATGGAGGAGAGAGAGAGCGGAAAAAAGAGTGATGGGGGGAGAGAGAGTGAGGTGGGAGAGAGGAAGAGAGAGGAAGGAAGAGAGAGAGAGAGAGAGAGAGAGATGGAGTTGGGGTGGGAGAGAGAGGGAGGAAAGAACAACGACATAGAGAGATAGAGTTGGAGAGAGAGAGGAGTGAGAAGGGAGAGATGGAGAGAGAGTGAGGGAGATAGGAGAGGAGGGAATAGAAAGAAGAGGAGAAGATAGAGATAGGGAGAGAAGGGGAAGGGAGAGAGATGGAAACATAAAGATGGAGAAGGACAGGGAGGGGGGGAGATAGTGATAGAGTTGGATG
Organism: Pinus taeda; assembly: GCA_000404065.3. NCBI lineage: Eukaryota > Viridiplantae > Streptophyta > Pinopsida > Pinales > Pinaceae > Pinus > Pinus taeda. The sequence goes on along the minus strand of APFE030670826.1, from coordinate 86,345 downwards.
GAAGAGAGAGCAAGAGAGGGAGAGTGATTTGAGGGGGAGAGATAGAGGGAGGTGGGAGATAAAGGATAGAGAGGAAGGAAGATAGAGATGAGGAGAGAGAGATGGAATTGGAGGGGCAGGAGAGGGAGGGAACAAGAAAAACATAGAGGGATAAAGGTGGAGTGAGAGAGGGGGTGACAAGGGATTCATGGAGAGAGTGAGGGAGAGAGGAGAGTGGGAGGGAATAGAGAGAAGGATATAGATAAAGAGGGAGAGAAGGGGAAGACAAAGATAGGCAAAGAAGGGGAAGAGAGGGAGAGAGAGTGTGTGTATGTTTGGGGAGTGAGATAGAGAGAGGGAATAACAAAGAGGCACAAATACAAATATAGATATTATATAGTATTATATAACCAACCTAGATCCATATTAACCCTATAACTATCAAGTGCCAAGAGGGATCCAGTCTCTCGAGGTGCAAACATTTCCTCAAGTTTTTCACTAAAAAAAAAGGTTTGCACGTCAAGAGATTCGATCCCTTTTGGCGCTTGATAGATCCGAGGTTAAGATGGATCTAAGTTGGTTAATAAGATATTAAAGTAGTTTGTTTGATATTATAGTCTTAAAAATTAAAATTTCTCTTCAAATTAATTTCAAATTAGAACTACATCCAGTTAGATTCAATGAATAGATTTTTAAAAAATAGATAAAATAATTTTTTTATTTAAAAATATATTTTTAAAATTAAAAATTATTAGAGATAAATAATGCAAAGTTGGCTCACCTATACACCATGTGAGGATGAAGAAGTTTTTAAGGAAGGATAATATTTCAACCAATCTTTAACAACCTTTCAATCCCCTGTCACTTGTAACTTCAGATTTCTTGACACAATTAAGATGACTAACATAAAAAAAAATGATTCATATTATTGTAGTACTTATTAGGTACTTGTATTTTTTTTCTTAGAATAAATTAGCCATTCATGTTAGTAATTTTTAGTTGTACTACTTATTAGCTAGTCACATGTTTTAACCCGCGACTAAATTAGTGATTTACATTAGTCATTTATAGTTCGGTCACTTAAGATTGCTCATTTTTTGTAGTATTTCACTTGGAAAAGCTGTGGTGACAAAAGTTTTTAGTCACCTAGTCACCAATTTATCATTTTCTACTAGTGATAGTACAAAAATATAGGAATCCAAAAACTATTGAGCTGTTTGCACTATCTTCAAGGAATTTGTTGATGATCTAGCCCCGAAAATGTGCTACCTCACTGTCTGTCACTCGGTGATGAATGCTACTGAATGATTTCACACAAGTGATCCCATCTATATTCACTTAGTATAGAAATATTAATTAATTTCCCATAAACGTCATCCACCTCTGTATACTTTTCAATAGTAGGCTTATTGATAAAGATATGTTTAATTTGATGCTTGATCATTAAATCAAAGTTCAAAGCCTCTGATAAAGCCTTCCCTATAATATGACCTTTGATACCTACAAATTTAGCTTTATTAGTTGCAATTGTATAAATATTTTCGCAATATTCCTCCAAACTGATCAATCTTTCATTTGGTGCTACTAGTCCTATAAATCATCTTTGATTAAGAAAGTTTAACTTAAAATGAAATATTTGGACAACATTTCTCAAAGTTTGGCACTTTGTCTCCAACTGAGTCATAAGATTCTTCTATCACAAAACTTTCTTAATTTGTACAATGGTGTTTGTCTTGTCTACAATATGAATTTCTTCTAATTCAATTCTGGTTTTTGAATTCAACACCTTAATCATATCTATGGCCTCCTTTGGTTTTTGTTTAAGTGCTCCTCTGACCTCTTCAATAGTTTTCTAGCATATAGTAATAAGCTCTTCCTATTCAAAAATAATTTCTATGGAGGGCCAAACTTCAGTTATAGCTTGACTTATATTTGCCCAAATGTTTTCCTTGGCTTGGGCCAAGGTCTGAGCCATTAGTGACTCGTTTTTCAACTCTTGAATCTTCTTGGTAAGTCTATGGGTCTTTTGCATCTCTTCTACATAAAGAGTGTCATTCTTTATTTTTTGTGCCTCCATATTTTTGAATTTCTTTTGAAGTTTTTAATTTTCCTGTCTCTAGAGAGACAGTTCCTGTATGACTTTATTTAGATCACTTGTTGTTGATGTAGATTCCCCTGATGTCCATGCCACTATGATTGGTATAACTATGATTGGAGCTATGGCTACTTGTGTAGATTGTTTCTTTTCCTTGAGAAAAGTTTCTATTTATTCCTCCATCTTCTTTATTTGTAGATTCTGCTCAATGATTAGTTTGAGCATTTCCTCTTTATGTTGCTCGATTTCTTCTATCTCCTTGGTTTGAGGATCCTCTGTAGAAGGTAATTTGAGTTGCTTCCTTAGTGCCATGATATCTGCATTCTTCTTCTTTATGATGTCTTATGCAACTTTAACATCAATGGGATCATACCCAATCTTAGTCACTAAATATTCTAATGAGTTGACTCTATTATCCTTTTCCAAGCAGGATATCTTCTCTATCTTCAACTATGATTGCACATTTGAAAGAGTTGTTCTTAAATTTGACAGTTCCATGGTAGTGTTAGTAACTGTATCTTGGCATTATGATATAGGTGTTGTCCTTGATGGAACCTCACTCAGATGACAGTTTATAGTACAACAATAAAGGATTAGAGATCAGACTCCAGAGAATGAAGAAAGAGAGGTATACACAGGTTCACTTTGTCTAAGAAGCGTATACACGTGGGTTAACAGAACAGAAGGAGCGTATAACGTATACACGCACTTTCACAAGAGGAAAAGCACGTACATGTTGGAAAACCAATTTTTTGGTTTGAGGTATTTGGTCCAAGGTATTTTGATCCAAAGTATTGGTCCAAGGTATTTGGTCCAAGGTATTGACCCTAGGTATTTGGTTGAAGGTATTGGTCCTAATTACTTTTGGCCCAAGGTATTGAGAAAGGCATAAGAGTATATAAGGAGGAGAAGATCATTAGGCCAAGTGTGAAAGTATTGAATATCTGATGAAGTGTGAGATCAAGTATGCAGGTTATGGGTTTCTGATGCTTTGCTTGATCTGAACTAAGAATGCACCTATGTGGTTGACGATGGATGATGGATCGGGACCATAAAACCTTAAATGTATTATCATTATGTGGTTTGATCATGGATAGTCTAGATCTAAATATTGACACATGTTTTATTTTACAAATGTTGTGATCTAGGTATAACTAAATTCTGAAATAGATGTGAAGTTTTTTAAGTTAGTATTTGCATATTTGTACATTGGTTCGCTTTGGTAAAAGCATGCATACACGCTGGTTCAGCTCATCAGAGTAGCGTATACATTATGAAATATGATATTTGAATTTGCAGTTGGTTCTAGTGGTTGTTGCAGAGTTCTGGGTTCTACTCTGTGTTCTGGTGACTGTGTTTTGATGATAGTATTCTGAATGTTTAGATTGGTTGATTGTGATTTGCTTCAGTGATGATGGGACTTCAGTGATTCAGTTGTGGGTGATTCAGAGATTGATGATTGAGTTTCAGTGATTGGTTAATGCAAATGTATTTGATGGTTGTATTGCAATGGTGACTAATTTTGAGCTTCAATGTTGTTGATGGGTCCAGTATGAAAATTGGAGGAAACGTGGCCTTTAGATTATGGTGTTGTGTTCCAGGAGTATCTAGTCTGAAAATTTATGAAATGTGGTCCCTGGAGGAAGAGAGAAGGTTGTAGCCTTCTCTAGGTCGGTGCTTGCATACTGATATGAGTCTACACTAGTACAAGATTGTAAACATTTTTTCCTTATATTAAAAGAAGACAGCAACAGGTGGTTTTTGTCCCGCATTGGGTTTCCACCTTAAATCTTGGTGTTCATGTGTGTTTATTATGTGTGATGGTTTGTTCTGATATTACTTCACATGGTTACTATTTATATGGTTAATGAAGTACTGATGTACTGAATAAAGATCAACATATGATGAATTAACTGAATCATAAGTTTGTTGGATATACGCTGGTTGCCTTAAATATAGTTGTGTGTACACACATGTTACCTTAATTGAAGTAGCGTATATAAATTTGAGTAAGAAAAGAAAAATATTATTAATTTGACTAATATTGATTCATGCCCCTCTCAGTATTATTTCCAACAATTGGTATTAGAGCAGGTCCTTTGGTAGAAGCTTGATCGCTTGAAGGAGACCCGTAGAACAATGGGAAGGAAGCTAAAGAAGAAAGTGCCTAAGAAGAAGAAGACAACTCAAAGGAACAAGGATAGAAGGAGAGACAATTGGACGTTAGGTGGAAGTAAGTATTCAAAATTTTGAATCACCTCAGATTGAAGATGGATAAGCAAATGAAACATCAAGTACAAATTTTTGGTCTTCTAGTGATACTTTTCTTTGTTCATTCAAAATTGGAGATATTGGAAGTGATCGTGAAAGAAACATAGAGATAGAACTTAAAATACTTTCAGATAAAATCAGAGATCAACAAGATCTAGTTAACAAAAGGGAGTGTGCCTTCAAAGAAGAATTTACAAGATTAAAAGCTCAGCTGGAGGAAGGAACAAGGTAAGGAAGCAGTACAAGGAAAATGAAGATCAATGTCAAAAGATACAAGATGAGGTGACATCATTAAGAAATGAAATAAATGATCGGAGTATAACAATCAAGAGACTTAAAGATAGATCCAGTTAATATGTAAGTCTTGAAGCTAAGATCCTATCTCTAAAAGAAGATCTAGAAAATAAGTAGAATGAAGAACTACCTCAAGCAGTTGAAGAACAAGGAAGAAAGGCTGAACAAATCTTGAAAAATAAATATCTAGAAAAGGAAGAGCAATATCAGCTTGAGGTAAATATCTTAAAAGGTAAATTAGAAGAAAACGATAAATTGTTATGATTTCAAGACACTACTAAGATGTTGGATAATATTCTTAGTAGTCAAAGGTCTCCTACCATCAAAACTGGTCTTGGTTTTCATGAATTTGTTGAAGGTGAATCTAGCTCACAAGGTGAGGCAAGGAACTCTAATGCAAAATTTGAAATACTCAACAAGGAGATGAGAGGTTAACCCCATCAACAACCAAGGAAAGAAAGTCTTCAAAGAAAATGTTTTACTCCTAACTGTGGAAGTGATAGTCGGTTATTTCCTCTGATGAATAATGTTGAATGTTTTATATGTCATAATTTTGGACATGTTGCAGCGAGATGCAAAAGTAGAATGGTTCAAGACCGTCACATGGAAAGATCATCAGCTTCCAGTTACATTAAGGGATATTGTTTTTCCTGCAATATGTTTGGTCACAAAGCCATTGAATGTTATAGGAGGAATATGAAACATTTAAGATGTTATGCTTGTAACAAGTTTGGACATATAGCAAAGGAATGCATGAGAAAATTTCGGCTATCATACCAAAGGGAGAAAACATCATCACACTCGAAGATATGGAAGAAAAAGGAAGTATAGTCAGAAAGACATGGCATAGCAGAGTATACAGACATAACAGACTCAGAGGGACCTGAAAGTATGAAACTTCAAAATTTCAATTCTCATACATAGTTAGCATGAGGACAAGTTGTGTATATACACGAGTTTGAAGCTGCACAATCGCATATATGGGGTTTTGAGGAAAAAGCAGTGGGACCGACTCAAGAAAAGGGGGTCTGATATGGTTCAATCAATTATCAAATATTTGTTATGTTCTTATGATGATTCCAGTCTGCTGACAATATGTTTAGGGGGAGCATATGCTTCTAATAATGCATTGTTAGCATTGTGTTAGAATATCTTGGTACTTGAAGATGCTTATATTGCTTGATCCACATAGTTGTTTTGATGATATACACATACATGTTGTTGATCTTGATGCTGTTGACAGATGATGATGGTGCAGATCATATATGGTGTATGATAGTTGCTGATGACTATCATGGTCTTGTTTAGATTGTTGGTCCTTATTATAAATCTTATCATTTGATGTAAATGTCATGAAAAGACCTAATTTGTAACCCCACTATGCATGGGAAGGATGATGTAATAATTTATATTTCAGTCATGTATAAAAAATTGGTATAGACCCACTTGGATGGGTGGATGAGTCAAATTTGGTATGTCCCCACTTGGTTGGGAGATGGATGTATGCATGATACATTGGTGATAGGAAGTTCATACTCACATAGTTGAGTTAGAGAGTCATGTTATTCTTTTAGAGAATATTTTTGCAGAATCTGCATGTGTTCAAGGGGAGCATGGATAGTTTCAGTGCATCTCAGCAGGAGCTCAATCAAAGAATTCAACATGTACTCAGGGGGAGCATGGATAGCATAATGTATATCAAAGGGGGAGGATATCTTGGTCCGCCCTTTGCCCTTGATGTCAAAAGGGGACAGTGCCTTGGTGTTGTTGTTGCCATCAAGTCCAGAGGGAGAGATTGTTGACATTATGATACAAGTGTTGTCCTTGATGGAAACTCACTCAGATGATAGTTCACAGTACAACAACAAAGGATTACAGATCAGACTCCAAAAAATGAAGAAAGAGAGGTATACACAGGTTCACTTTGTCCAAGAAGTATATACATGCGGGTTAGCAGAACAAAAGGAGTGTGTAACATATACATGCACTTTCACAAGAGGAAAAGTGCATACATGTTGGAAAAACAAGTTTTTGGTCTGAGGTATTTGGTCCAAGGTATTTTGATCCAAGGTATTTGGTCCAAGGTATTGACCCTAGGTATTTGGTCCAAGGTATTGGTCCTAAGTAGTTTTGGTCCAAGGTATTGAAAAAGGCCTAAGAGAATATAAGGAGGAGAAGATCATTAGGCCAAGTGTGCAAATATTGAATATCTGATGAAGTGTGAGATCAAGTATGCAGGCTATGGGTTTCTGATGCTTTGTTTGATCTGAGCTAAGGATGCACCTATGTGGTTGATTATGGATGATGGATCGAGATCATAAGACCTTAAATGTATTATCATTATGTGGTTTGATCATGGATAGTCTAGATTTGAATATTGGCGCATGTTTTATTATGCAAATGTTGTGATCTGGGTATGACTGAATGCTAAAATAGCTGTGAAGTTTTTTAAGTTAGTATTTGCATATCTGTACACTGGTTCGCTTTGGTAAAAGTGTGTATACACACTGATTCAGCTCATCAGAGTAGCGTATACATTATGAAATATGATATTTGAATTTGCACTTGGTTCTAGTGGTTGTTGCAGAGTTCTGGGTTCTGCTCTATGTTCTGGTGACTATGTTTTGATGACAATATTCTGAATGTTCAGATTGGTTGATTGTGATTTTCTTAAGTGATGATGGGCCTTTAGTGATTTAGTTGTGGGTGATTCATAGATTTGTGATTGAGTTTCAATGATTGGTTAATGCAGATGTATTTGATGGTTGTATTGCAGTGGTGATTGATTTTGAGCTTTAATGTTGTTGATGGGTCCAGTATGAAAATTGGATGAAGCGTGGCCTTCAGATTATGGTGTTGTGTTCCACGAGTATCTAGTCTAAAAATTTATGAAACTTGGTCCCTGGAGGAAGAGAGAAGGTCATAGCCTTCTATAGGTCGGTGCCTACATACTAGTAAACATATTGGCTAGTACAAGAGCTATGGGGTTGGACCTCCCTTCCTGTAACAGCTGGAAAAGTTTGCAGCCTTCAGTAGGTCGGCACCTTTGTACTAGTAAATGGCTTAGCTAGTACCAGATTTAGGGGGTTGTAGCTCCCTTTCAGCAGATGCTAGAGAACAAGGCAAGGTTCTAGGCTTCTGCAAGTGGGTGCCTGCATACTTGTATGACTCTGCACCAGTACATGATTGTAAACAGGTTTTTCTTATATTAAAAGAAGACAACAACAGGTGATTTTTGTTCCACATTGGGTTTCCACCATAAATCATGGTGTTCATGTGTGTTTCTTATGTGTGATGGTTTGTTATGATATTACTGCACATGGTTACTATTTATATGGTTAATGAAGTACTAATGTACTGATTAAAGATCAACATATGATGAATTAACTAAATCATAAGTTTGTTGGATATACGTTGGTTTACTTAAATACAGTTACGTGTACATGTGATTTACCTTCGTTGAAGTAGCGTATATAAATTTGAGTATAAAAAAAAATATTATTTATTTGACTAATACTAGTTCACCCCCCCTCTCAGTATTATTTCCAACAAAAAGCATCTCCCCAAACTATCTATGCATGTCCATTGGGTCGATAGGATGTATTTGATTTGCATCAAAAGAAAATATGTTTTTCTTATAGTTTGAAGGGGTCTTTAGAAAAGGTACTTGGAATTTTATGAATGTCATTTTCAGCCTTACCTTTTCACTGTCAAATGATATCAACAATATATGCTATGAAGTAGATGCCTATTTCCAGAATTAACCATAGTCACTAGCCTTTAGAGATTCATTATTTTGCTTAATTTCCAGAAAATTAATGAAAATATTTGGTTCTTATTTTTCACTTACGCTTGTTGACTGGTAATTTCCAATAGATTCTTTGAATCTGAAGAGGAGGATGGAGTATTACGGACATTTTCCTTTGATCCTATAGAAACCTGTGAATCATCCAAATTGATAATTATGGGCTCTTTCTGACCCTAGACAATGGTAACTTTAGAATCAATCTTTTGTTTCTTCTAATAAATGACAAAATTATTTGCACCCTTTTCTGAAGATGATGATTCTTCTCTCGACTTCTTTTCCTGCTTGCTTTAAGAAGTGGGAGTCTGGAGGGTAGAAGCAGGTACAATTTTCTCCTCTGATTTCTGAAGTGTGTTCTCCTCCCATTGTTATTGATTAATGTATTTCTCAATCTCTGGTCTTGGAGTGTGATTATAAGGTGTGGTTTTAAGTTCCAGCCTTAAATTAGAGATTATGTTGAATGGGTCATAAGACCAGGTAAAACTTGGTTGAAATCTCATCTTCTTGAGAATTGAATCTTCTTCAATTCCTGTTGCTTTGGTATTACAAATAAAAGGCCCCACTTGGGACTTGATCTTAAACCGAGACTTCCTCTTACCTGAAATAAAATTAACCTCATTGATGTTAATCATCTTCCTTATATATTCCAAAGAGAAAATTCTCATGGAACATATTTAGGAAACTTTTATGGAGCTAACTCATAGCCATATACCCTAATCTTTGTGTAATTCTGGTAATGATACTAGTCTTCAATCTTAGCTTGGTCACTCAAGTGCAGGATTCTTTTTATCTCAGAACTAATTCTTGGTTCACTTTGGTTGTTAAGAAGTTGTGCAACTGGATGAATAAAACAATCAATAAAATATGAAAACTTAAACTCAGTTGAGTTTCTTATTACTAATGAGGTCCGCTATATAATTGATTGATTGATTTGTTGATCATCCTAATTGTGTAAATTTATTGGTAGCATGTCTCCTTGTTGAAAATGGAACATATGGACCAATACAAAAGAGTATTTGAACACACCTTCAGTTGAGATATTTATTATTTATTGATGTATATTTTCAACCAGAAATCGATTGCAATTATACATGAATTTTGGATTGTGCTTTTTGGAGAAGATGGATAAATAACCTAGAATAGGTGCATCCACCCATTGGTCTGTCTGGTAACCTAACAGGAAAGAAACTAGGGAGATGATATGTTTGGTTCTTTCTAGAAACATAGGGGCTAGATATGGAGGGTTTTCTTGGGAAGTTCAAAATATTTCGGAAGAAAGATTTCGCAAATTCGAGCCCTTTGAGGGAAAGTAAGTTTATGGTATAAATCCATGAGGAAAAAAACAAAGAAATGGATAAGGGAGTCATTCTTAGGAATCAACAACATTTCTTTTTTGGTTTCAAGTGTGATAGAGATCAGTATGTCTCCATTCTGAGCTACAACAATTCTTTGAAGGGGATTATACCTAGCCTGACACCACATAACTAAATCAAGGAATGAATGAGTTTGAGGGAACATGAACATGGGAAACAGGGATTCCCATAGATTAATTTCATCCTCTGGATCCTGGTAAGTTTTTTTTAGCCAATGTTGTAATTCAAACATATTTAATTCACACTCTGTGTCAGTGATCTTAAAAAATTGATCTGCCAAAGGGATATCATCAAGATCTAGGGTATCAGAGCTTTTTGTATTTTCTTGAGAAGGGGTCTTTCTACAAGAGGGTTGGTCCTTTAGTTTGGGTGCAATATTCTAAATAAATGGACAGAAATAGTAGCATAACGCTCATAGTATGGATACATGAACATAGAGAAGTCTCTGTGAACAGTGGTGTCTGGTATCTACTTAAAAAAGCAAGCACAGTCTATAATGGAATTTAACTAGAGATGAGCTTGAAAACCTATAATTCAAACAATTGTGATGAAATGAGGGAAATCCTGCGAAAGGGTTGAAGGGTTTATTTATAACCATGAAGTGGATTACCATTAAGATCAAACCGTTACCAATGAGACTGGTGTGCCTTGATGGAAAATGAGTTTGAGTGTAACGGGTATGAACATGTTGAAGAAATGGATTAGCAGAAGGAGGACATGGGAAGTGGAGATGACCACTCACAGATGACGTAGTGATGTGATGGTATGAGAAGATTTAAGAGGGGGGGTAGTGGTAAGTGTTATTGTGGGGGGGTGCAAAGTTATGAGGAGACGACATGTTGCAAGGGGCCCACCAAAAAGAATACCACTTTTCAGACCCCCCGCTTGCTGTTAACTGGAAATGGTGGAAGGGGCTATGAAATGACTTCCCCGCCATTGATCTGGGTGGGGAGGAGGATCACCGTAAAAAAAAATCCACTTGATAGCACTAAGTGACAAAATAGATTATGTCATTTTATGACTTTGATCAAAAAATATTTCTTAACTTTATTGCACCAAATTAATCACCCCTTGAAGGTAATTAACTCCTAATTAAAGCAAAACTAATTTATGATTTGGCACATTTGATCTAGTGTCCATTTTATTTTCTCTAAATCTATTTTAACCCTACTCTAATACATAATTTGGCCAAGCTTTCAGTATATGAGCCAATTTTTCATCCTATTCTATCCTATCTAGTCATGTTCCACCAAGATTAAACAATTTGGTGAGCATATTCACTAATCTAGAGACAAAATTTAAATGATTTGATAATGTTTAAACTATATGATTCAAATTAGAATTATCAGGTTGTGGCATTTTAAACAAGCTGCACACAAAAACCTAGTTTAATTCTAATGCAATATTATTCTTTTCTAGTGGCATTTAAATTTTCTCACTTATGCAAATGTTTTTTCTTTTCATGGGGTTTTCTTTCATCTTTTTTTTATTCCATTTTCATTTTTTATTCTATTTTTTATACACTCTTTTATAAACAAAAACTAACTTATTAAAACCAAATATGTTACAATAGTGTAAACACCCACAAGATGCAAAATTAAATTCCAAATCCAACGAGTGCCCACTCTGCATACTTCTGAGTAGATCCACATTGAGGAAAATTGAAAATACATGAGAAAAGTGTGTTGTGTGTGTCTACAATTAAAATTTTCGTAAGCCTATAAGGAGATAAGAAAAAAATATAGTAAAAAAGTAGTTTTCTTCTTTTCCCTCCAAAATATTTACCTCTAGGGATGGCATCATCATATTGAACCCTATTGGTTCTTTTAAAGTTAATTTTGATAGTGCATTTTTTTTTTGAGGCTTATTTTTAACCTCAAAATTTCCCTAATTTTGAATCTCTAAAATATCCTTCATTCTTAGATTCTTACATCTAAGTTTCTAGTTGATTCACCTTTTCCCTTAGTCATCTTATTTCTTCTAGGGAACTCACAAGTTCTCCCTCAAGATCCACTTCCCCTTCAACCCCTTCTTCCACAGTTTGATTGTTCATTGCTATGAATAATATTTCTCCTCCCTCATCTCTAGACATACATTCATCACTTTCATAATCACTATTTTATTTGATATATACACTTTTCCTTTCGATATACCCTTTTCATTTGTGATCATAAAATTCAAATATTTCTTTATCATCATTATAATTTAATTTTTCATAATGAAAAATAGATGCATTGTGATATTTTTTACCACACTCAAAGCACTTGAATGGAAGTTTACCTTTGAATTTGTTATTTCCCCTTTCCAGCTTTCTCACTAATTGAGCCACTTCTTCATATGATTCATAAATTTAATCTTCATGGGACTTTTATAGTTTGCTTCTTTTGTTTCTTTGAATGTTCCCTCCCTTGATCATGACTTCTCCTTATTTATTGATGTGAGGCTTCTACAATTTATATTTTGTGTGGAGTTATCTTCCAAAGTCATCACATTCATTTTGTTGGAATCGACGTTTCAAACCACCCTTTGTGGTTCATCATCAGGATAGGTCCATGAGTGAATAAGACAAATCTCAATTGAATAAATAAGTAAAGGTATGGGCTAGGATGGGAATGAATGGCATCCGACAAGTTCTGAAGGAAGGGGAGTGAAAAGGTTAAAAATATTATTTTTGGCAGTTTTTTGGTTGTGTTTAATGTAGGCAAATGTAAGAGTGATGGAGGTGTCTCTACATTGTTTAAGAAAGGTGATATTTGACTTATTCTTTGCAATCAATGATTTGAATTGTTCTAATGTACGAACTTCTTGTAATTTCTCCCTCCCGTACAAGGTGAAAATTATTGATTTGAGGATTCTGCGATTTATATTTTCTGTGGTGTTATCTTCCAGAGTCATCGCATTCATATTGTTGGAATCAATGTTTCAAACCATCCTCTACGGTTCATCATCGGGATATATCCATGAGTGAATAAGACGGATCTCAATTGAGTCAATAAATAAAGGTATTGACTAGGATGGGAATGAATGGCACCCGAAAAGTTCTGAAGGAAGGAGAGTGAATAGGTTTGGGGGTTTCTGAGGTTGTGTTTGATGCATGAAAATGTAGGAATGATGGAGGCATATCTATTCTCATTTTGTATGCAACGATAATTCCATGAAGAACATCCATATTTAGATTTTTAATATGTAACATTAGTTGAATAGCTGAAACATTTAGATAAAATCTTGAGGGAAGGGATCTCAATAGTTTTTGAATAATTTCAAATTCCTTAATTGTCTCACCAAGACCCTTGATAGTATTGAATATCTTAGCTACATGAAGAGAGAATGTTGCAAAATTTTCATCTTCATTCAATTTTAGCCTTTCAAATTGTCCTTTATGATTTTATAGCTTAACATGTTTCCCTTTGTCATCTCCTTCATAGTTATTTTGAAGATTTTACCAAATCTCTTTGGCACATTTGTAGTGCATCACTTTGACAAAATCTATATCTAACAACCCACATAATATGGAAATTTTTTATTTTAGATTATTTGAATAGAGCAAATTTCCATCTAGATTAGTTGGAGGACTTGTTGGAACGTGATTTCAACAGACAACTAGATATATGTGCCTAGAGACATGATATAAGTATTGATCCTTATCTTTAGAAATGCATAATTTTATCTGTCAAATAGTTGAGATTTCCTTGAGGAATATCCCTGTGACTGGCCATGATACCTCGTGATCTACCTTTGGGCGGTTAGGTTGCTTCTTGAAAGAACCAACTCTAATACCAATTGTTGGAATTATGATTATTTTTAGAGGGCCAGTGGTGGTGAATTAGTATAATGGTCAATTTTAACCAATTAAAACATTTCAATACATATAAAATGTCAATCACATCAGAAACATAAGAATAGACCATATATGGATGTGAATTATTTTATTATAAGTGATCTTGTGGGTACCAACATATTCCTACATTGAATTACAGACACCAACTAGAAGGAGACACCAATCCCCTAAATGATTCACTTGAACCAACTAGAAGGAGACACCAATCCACTGAAATGATTCACTCGAACCAACTAGAAGGAGACACCAATCCCCTAAATTTATTTATTTTCACCAACTAGAATGAGACACCAATCCCCTAAAATGATTTACTAGCACCAACCAAAAGGAGACCGTCTAATCCCCTAAGATGGCACAATTATGTGTTATGCACTGCACAATATTGCACAAGGTATTAACTTGATCTCTTATGCACTACACTATATTATTTTTCTTCACAACCCTATTTTTATAATTCATATAGTATTCTTACACACTGCAACCAACATCACACTTACATAGTCTGTAGTGTTTACCCAAACTCAAAATTGAATAGCTCCCTATCTAGGTCACCCATCTTCCTTAGACTTTCCCCACATTCAGTGTCTAAACCTCAAACCATAAAATTATGTATTTTATTATAACACAAACAAACACACCCATTCTACACTCTTTCAAGCTTCTTTGGATTAGGAAATTTATACAACATTAATTCAATAGATACTTAGAAGGACTAACATGCCATGGATATCTATTCTTGATGACCTAGATTGTTTTCAACATGGATGGAAATCTGGTTTGGATGACCCTAATAACTCTTATTTTCATAGTCCATTGGCCTCATAGGTTAAACCCTTGAGAACTCATGACCACACATTGTGGCCATGTTTAAAATTGGTTCAACAAATATAGGATCTAGGTCCACTTGTTTATAACATATAACTTGATATCTGAATATCTTGTTTACCAATATTTCTTTAATATTGGCTTCATTTATAAGGGATAAATTATCACCCCACATTACCATGTGTTGGGACCACATTCCTAAAAAACTAGTTTTATGCATCTAGAAATTGGGTTCATCAAGACATTTTGAAAATTATTAGATTACAGGATGCCTAGATTTCTTTTTCCTAATCCATATATCTAGGAATCTACTTTTTCTTTATGTCAAACCTTTTTTAAAGCTTGGATGAGCCAATGCATAGATACCCCCTTTTTTATTTTCTATATGTGGAACATTGGCCATCGAAACGTTGACCTCTTCCTTCTTCACCTAAATTTGGATCTAGGTAATTTGATAATGACCGTGATTTAGTTCTCATCCAAATCACTAGATGCTTCGATGACTATACATGCCCCCACATGGCCATATAATTGGGTAAGGGCCTCACTAGGGTTGTTCTATTAATTTTTTCTTAAATTCTATGTTCATCGCTATTTTGGAAAACTCAAAATACATAAGAAACCTTCACCAAAACACTACCCTAACATAAATCTCAAGACTTCAGAGACTTCCACATTAATACTCTATAGACCAATCATGACCTTCCATGTGGTCCTATTGCCAAGTCATATTTTCCCAAACATTTCCATGTCATCTACTAAATAAGCTCACAAGCACATGGTGTTCTCCAATGCTACCATGTTTCCAGGTACCTACCATCTATCACTTTCTACTTGTCTAATTAGCTAGGAAAAAATGCCAAAAACGAATGTGATGTGTCAATCCTATGCTACCATGTTACTTGATTTTCCACAAAAGATTCCACTTGTATTACCATGTTGCTCCTAGTGTCCACCTATTAACAAAGACAAAGAAATCTAGAACCTAGGTGCTTTGTTAAGGTGCTATTTTGTTGCACTGCTAGATATCTAGATGCCCAGATACATGTCGGAGGCCTAGATTCATGTGAAGAGGCATAAATATATATGAAGAGGATTGAATTCACATGATGAGGAATGGATTCATGCAAGAGGCCTAGATACAAATAAATTTTGAAATTCAACTAAGTGTTCAACTTCCGAAATAGATCCTATAATCATGATTTTATGATGGTTTAGTGGCCTCTATTAAGAGCTCCCCCTAAGCTTGAAATCAACGACAACAGTTTTGGAATTGATAAATAAATCTTTTATATCATTGAAAACACATTTTCAACAATTCATAAAGTGTTTCCTATTGCTTGGTGGAAAATTATTTGCTAGTAGCTAGTTTCCTTGGACAAGCTTCTTCAAAATATAAGTAATACATATTTCAGTTGACTTCATGTTCTAAACTCTTATGTTATGTTGTATTTTAATCATAAATGCATTGGAGTAAAATACATTTTTAATGAATATTAATCCTAATATTAGATAAATAGGTATATCCATGCCCCTATGGAATCAAATTTCCCTTAGAGTTTATTAGTTTGAACCCATGTAATGCTTTTGAAAATCTTAGAAGCATTCATATTTTATATATGAATTTGTCTACATTTATAGAA
Organism: Pinus taeda; assembly: GCA_000404065.3. Classification (NCBI taxonomy): domain Eukaryota; kingdom Viridiplantae; phylum Streptophyta; class Pinopsida; order Pinales; family Pinaceae; genus Pinus; species Pinus taeda. Next base: position 70,222 of record APFE030670826.1, on the reverse strand, counting down.
TTCAAGCCTTTATATTTAAAAATTTCTTAAATTTTCAATTGTTTTCATGTGAAGCCACTGGGAATCATTTCATACAATATATATGGATGGCATGGGATAAATAAATGTGAATGTTTTTTGTATAGGAATTTATCTTGTGGGGCTGCTATTAAGTCTAGGTGCATCTATGTATTCAAATTATTAACTTTGAATGATTGTTGATACGGAAATTTAATGTTTCCTTTGATTTAGGTTGGCTTTGCTTTGCATAATTCAAATAATTTCACCAAATTTCTTTAAAACCCCATTTTATTTTACTTTGAGATGATATTTGAAAGTGGCCTAATCATGCTTTTATTTTCAATAGGATTGATAGCCTCATTGTTATATATTGAATGTTGTTTCAAATATGCATTATAGTTCATTCAACACTTTAAAAATATGTGAATTTGATATTTCAATGATGCTTAATAGTTCATTAAGAACTTTTAGAAGATATGAAGTTGATCTTTGAACATGCCCATTAGTTCATAAGGGACTTTTGCAATATGTGAGGAAATTATTTCTAGGAGGCTAAATAGTTCATTGAGGATTTTTGAAGGATGTAAAGTTTATCTTTTAAAGAGAACCAATAGTTCATTAGGGATATTTGAACTATGTAGATTTGATCTTTTGAAGAGGCCCAATAATTCATTGTAGAGTTTTGCAAAAATTTCTTTCAAAGAGGATATATAGTTTAATAAGGAATTTTGAAAGATGTAAATTCGATCCTTCAAAGAGGCCTAATATGTTGACGGTGCTGGACCCGCCAACATGTCTAGGGCATCTCCCTGGTAAGAAGTCCCAATTAGACCTCAAGCCATTTGGTGTAGGAATCCCAGCAGTGGGTTGTCAGGTAATTCCTTGACCGCAATGTGGCAAAGAGGCAAGTAAGATAACTCTGTTAGTAGCAAGGGTGTGACCGATGCAATGAGTCAAGGAAGGTGTATGACAGGTTATAACACTTCGAAGGGAGAAGAAGGTGAAGGTGAGTTCTAGGTTGAAAGGGATTAATCCTAACTTGGCTAGGAACACACAACACAAAAGGACATGCACATCTTTCGGTCGAGCAGTCCACTCGAATGCGGAAGTCACATCATACAAGGTAAGATAACACATAAAATAATCATGGATCAGTCTGAGATGAGAGAAATGATTGTTACAACAAGGTTCAAGCAAAACGCCTATTTGATGTCCGGCAGAGCACTCAACACAGATGGTGATCGCATTAAAAACATATGCAACACATTAACAACAAGATTCATATAATTGCATACAAATAAGTTCATTCACAAGTACGTAAGTTAAACAACATATAACATTAAGGCAACCAGAGTAATCCAACTACAATAACAACATATGAATGAAAATGTGCTAGCTCTTATTATATAAAGAAGTGTAAGTCACAATCATACAATAAATCCATGTAAACCTGCTAGCCCCAATAGTGGAATTTTACAGCCACATCTGTCTGCTCCTCTAAAGAGATGTACTAGCTCTATGCCATGGAGAAGCCAAGGCATATTACAATATTGCCCAAGTCTTCTTCAAGATAATCTTAGTAGAAGCTTGGTTGACCAAAAGCCTATACAATGAGTTATGAGGGAATAATTATAGCAAAGGGTGGGGTGACCCTTAACATTCCCCTTTGTGACAGTTCAACTACCCTCATGACTCTTCACCCACTCTATGACTATTACATCCAACTGTTGACACTTGGCTTACACTTGACATGACTCAACATTACAATGCACATGTACTCATGTGAGCAACATGTCTTAAGAAAGCCTTGCAAGACATCACCGACACTCGGTCCGCTGTACTGAGACCAACTCTTTGACATTGTTGTGATGGTGAAGCTGGTGATTTGATGCCAAGCTTGGTCATCTGTGATGGTGTGCATGTACCTCATGGTGACATCGTGTTGAAGCTAACTCTTACCTTTGTTGAAAATGGTGCATTGGTTCGACCTCTTCATCCAACTCGTCTGCTAACATGCACATGGTATTCTTGGGTATAGTTGAACCAGAAACACACTTATGCATAGTGTGCATGTTGATCTTCAAGTATGTGATGGTGGTCGTGCACATCAAATTACCGAAGTGCATGTTCAGCCCCAATTGGACTTACTTCTTGTCTTCGCCTTGGTGAGTGTGTTGAATGGGTTGGATTTCATTTGTGTGCTAAACAATGTGCATGTTGTTGAATCCCTTGCATGCGATCAACAACACTGCTCACTATGTCTACTCTGTGTCAACTACTGGGATGGATCCTTAACCTGTACAGGCACAGTTTCCTCCATGAGTGAATGTTACATCCATTGTTGTTCATGTTCATGTTGCAACTCATTCATCTGTATGTGCATCTTCATGTTTTTCCTGAGTTGCTGCTTCATCACATGCAACGCGATCTTCATGTTGTGCTGTCACTTCATAGCCTGAGTCTCCAAAGTTGCTTTCATTATCACTGGATCTGATTGATCTTGCAACTTTGTTTCACCTCTATGTTTTCAACAATTCCATTCACTGCATTTTCTGTGTTCGTTGCATTCGGAATCCTACCTTCAGATGTTGTTCATGATGATGCTCGCTATGATGTTTCTTCTTGATGTCCTTATCGATGAACAACTTTATGTCTTCGTGGGTAGGCAAGTCCATGAACACTTGATCGAATGCATCCCCAAGGGTGCTCTGAATGGTGTCTTCATCTTTTCTCTCCTAGAAACCATCGTACTTGTATTATTGAGAGGCATATGAACACTTGGGATACTTGAAGACATGGAAAAACTCACAATGAGCAATCTATTAGTCAAAAACCAAAATGAACATGAGAATTGAATTGCAACATACCTGGCTACATGATCATGAAGGTTGCGCAATTTCGGTCAAGAGGTCAGGAGACTGACTACCAAGACTACACCAGGCACAGTATGGTTTGGTGGGAGCTTGATTGACTCTCAGAACTATGCAATGCACAGTCCAGTCTAGCTGTTGACCGTTGGGATTGCGTAATGCGGAATTCCATTTGGGAAGGACTATTAGCCTAGGGACGTATTTGTGTAATTTCTTAGCCAAGAAGCCACTGTCCTCTAGAAATGCGCAAAACAGTCCCGGAGGCTGATGGTAGGCAATAATGTGGAAATATGGAGAGGAAGGTGAGCCTTTCTTTCCTAGATTGCCCAATGTAGCCTTGGTGAAGGCAGAGCCTAGGCCAAGATTGGCCTGACTCGCTGACAAGCAACTGAAAGCAAGTAAGTCAGTGAATGCATGGTGACACTACATGATAGCAGAAGTGATTAACAATGCATGGAAAAAATGAATGAAAGATTCAACAAATAGATCAACATGCATGTGGGTGAGGCAGTTCCCTGGTTGGGTGAACATCCTTGCAAAACAGTTTCATGCGTGCGACAACAATGGGATAGCAATGAAAACTTAAACATAGCTAGGAAAAGCTAGTATACATGTAAATGACAACAAGTGTTCAAAGAAATCAAACAAATAGTGCTCCCACAAGAGAAAACCCAAAAAGTGACAGAAATGCAGCACAAGGCATGGAAACAGGCTCACCCCAAAACAACTGAGTGGAATATGTCGACCACGCCTAGATGTGATGTGGGATGTTAGAGCTGTAAGGTTGATGTGAGGAATGAACTCCACAACATCCAGTTGATGAGTTTTGATAACATCAAGGTTATGACGTGCATGCCACGAATCTAGGGGAAGAGACACTTGGTGGGAGGTTTCGAAATTTCTTCTTGCATGTAACCTCCAACTAATAAACATAGATCCTTGAAACAAGGGATTTCTTTGCATGTTGCCTTCAGAGAAGCAGCCCATGCATGCAATTATGTTTTGCTCAGTCTTGGAGGGAACTAGTCAACTCAGCTGCACATGCAATAGAATGATCCACTGCTGGAGAAAAATGTACATTTTTGGCTGGGAGATGGGATAGCTACCTAGGATAGTTGCACAATTTCTGGGCAGAGTAGCTGACTGTTATCCAGATTTGCACAAATTATGTGCTAAGCAGCCTTGCTAGTGAAATTTGTGCAAATCCTTCTAGGATTGTTGGCAGGTAGGATTGTGCAATCCAGAATCCAAGCAAGCTCCCAGACAAGATTGCGTGAGGGAAGGCTGGTTTCCCTCCAAAAATGCTTAATTTTCAAGGGAAAGCTGCTCAGCCTACATCTGGACCAAGTCCGGGTGAACAGTTTGTGAGGGAAATGGATCAAGCTATGACCGAGAGGCTCCATTTGTGCAAGAAAGACACTGAAGCTTTTGAACTTGACAAAGCAAGGCAAGCTGCTGTGGAGGTTGGAAGGGAGGCTCCAAAACAAGGCTAAGGCAAAATTTTGGAGGGTGGTTGTAGCTGCTACAAGTCTTGGTGACACACTGGTAGAACTTCAGCTCTCTGAATGGGCCTTATTTGTGAAAATAAAGTCTAACACCTCCGGAAGTATTGTTTAGTTTTCAGCTCATCTTGGTTTCACACTAACTTGATTGTCAGATGTAGCATCTGCCAAACCCTTGGTTGATTGACACACATTCGAAGCCAAGGCAACACAATTGTTTCGATTGGGGTCAAGGGGTATATAAGTGCACAAGAAGTATAATTCTCAGAGTCTTAGTTTCATCTCTAGTGTTGCTCCACTACCAGCAGGCCTGGACATTACCCTGATGAAGTCACATAGGAACAAAAGCATGGATCTGCTAACAGTGAGCCTGGTTAGTACCCCGACGGAGTTACTTGCATCACCTTCCTACACAGAAAGCCTTTCTCTTTTTTCACCTTATTCATTTTTCATTTTTCATTTTTTACTTTTCATTATTTTATTTTTCACTATGCATAGCACTTATTCATTTCAGAAGTGGAAGAAGGATCTTGACTTATTGAGAGTAGAAGAGGTTGTTCCAGTAGAGAAGTAGTTTATTGTATCTCTGACATTCCTGTTAAGTTTTTCCCCCTTACCTTACTCTACTTGATTGAGCTGACAAGGGTTAACCCAAAAACAATCGACTAGAGAAGGTGACACTAGTTAGTGCGCAAGCATTTTGTTTACACCAAGGTTCACTTCGAACAGTACGTATTTTCCTTCGACGTATCATGGACTAAAAGTAACAAGCTCATCATACAAAGGCAAGATGACATATAACCAAGTAGTGATAGTTTTACAAGCCCTCTTTTACTTTACCCAACTTGCTTCAAGAGTCTTACATGGTTTCATGCAAAATTAATCTATAAATGAAACAAGCGAACAAGCTAACAATCAACAAAGAAAAGAAAGAGCAGAAGCAAAAATGAAAGTGAAGCAAGTAAAAAAATTAGCAAGCAAAAATGCAAGCAAACAAATCACGTAAGAAAACAAGCATGCAATCAAACAACTGAAAGAAAACACTAGTCCTACTCCTACACTAATGGTACATGGGCCTGATCATGTGAAGTGATACTTCCAATGCAGCCACTGGCGCATTGGTAGACCCATGTTGGTGAAGGCTTGGTCCACGAGCAACCCAGTTGTTCAAACCAACAACCAAGAAAGGTACAACAATGAAGATAACCACACTTCGTGATTCAAAGTTCCCATAGGACATAAGTGAGTGCATGTATATGACGGGCAGTCTGCATACTTATCATGGTGATGTGTGACACTACGTGCAACATTGAAGCATAAGCACACTCTTGACTATGACATGTAAGAAAACGAAAGAAACAAAGATAACTTACATCATGCATGAGTGCTTGCAATGTAAGACTCCTCCAATGCATGAACAATCGGATCGTGTAGTTCAAGTGGAGGAAGTAAAATCCGAGTGTTATATTTATCTTGAGTGCATACAGATGAGTGCTACAGATCCTTGAGTGTTTGAACAATTTCCTAATTGCAAGCAAAACCAACCTCGGGACAATGAGGGCCTGACATAACCATCAACTTGGGCTGAAGTGCCTCGATGGTCTGTGGGGTTTTGAATTTGTTCACAGATGGATCTATGTAGACCAGTGGCTTAGACAAATTAGCAACGAGTGAATCAACATAATGATCGAATGATGATTTGAAGAGATAATGACAACCAAGATCAGAAAATTCAGGATGTTGGTCGGCATCCTTATGGTTTGATGAATCACACAAAGGGGTAGATGAAGAGGAAGGATGTTCACCCTTTACATTTCATAAAAAATAAGAGGAAAGATCAATTGGATTTCTAATCAATGATTGGTCCTCTCGGTTGTTGGATGATGGGATAACATACGATGCATCTTGCAAAAGATCAATAATGGGTGCATCCGTGGATGAAGACACACATGTGAAATCATGGATGGCAGGTTCACGAATGATGTTAGGAAAGAAGATAGGGGACTCAGACGGAATGAATTCATCCTTTGCCGAGTGTTGATGCTCAAGCTCCCACTCATACTCTTCATGAATGACAGCGCATGTTGGTTGTGCAACACCAGCTCTGTTAGTGGGTTGTTCCTTGTTCAAAACAAGTGAAGAGTCCATAATGGATGAACACAAGACAACATCATCTAGAGGAGCACTCAGGTGTGAAGACAGAGGTCATAGAAAAGAATTTATTCAGGACTTGAAGGACTCACAACCAAATATATGCTAAAATTGAGTGGAGTGATGTTGGGAGGGTGTGAAGGATGAACAAGTGTGTGAGAATGATGCTCGACATCACTAGGCATTGGTGGATTTTTTGAATAAGAGGAAGGCAGACAATCAGTTGAGATAGTGCCCGCTTCCACATGAGATTACATAGCTCCATCAATGAAGAATGTTGAGCGAGGCTTAATCTGAAACTTTCTCTTGGGATGGGCATATTTCTTAAGACAAAACTAGAACTGGTCCCAAAGATCAGAAAATTTCATATGGCTGCTCAAAGCTTGAAACTGCAAGTCATGGAAGCGTTGCCAAAAATCAATAATGGATTCATGCAAAGCCCTCCATTGTTGTAACAGTTTCCAATCAATATGGTCTGGAACAAAATGATAGAACGTGTCTCCAATAAGATGACAAAAGTGCTCAAACGAGTGCACAGTATCAGCGAGTAGGCTGAGCACCCAAAGAAATGGAGATTCACGAAGTGTGTACGCAAGCAACAAATTGGCCTGTTCATCAGAAAACTCATATTCCTCATGAATCATGGAAAGAAAGCTATGTAAGCGCTTAGGCCAGGCCACATCACCTTCACCATCATACGTGTGAGTGGACAAGAGATCAAAAATGTTCCCCAAGATGGAGGCATCTTCATGATTCAAAAAACACCTTAGGGGAAGAAGAGTGCAAGACTCCATGAAAGATATGCAAAGGTTCAAAACTGGATGAGAGGATACAACTTGTCATCATGCCCTCCTTCTAGCGCAGAAATGTTTACGGCGCTGAACCCACCAACATGTCAAGGGGATATCCCCGTTAAGAAGTCCCAGTTAGACCTCAAGACGTTTGGTGTAGAACTCCTAGTAGTGGGTCATAAGGTAATTCCTTGAATGCGATGTCGCACAGAGGAAAGTAAGATAAATCTGTCAGTAGCAAGGGTGTGACTGATATAGTGAGTCAAGGAAGGTGTATGAGAGCTTCTAACAATTAGAAGGGAGAAGAAGGTGAAGGTGAGTTCCAAGTTGAAATGGATGAGTCCCAACTTGGCTAGGAACACACAACACAAAAGGACATGCACAACTTCCAACGGAGCAATCCACTCAGATGCAGAAGTCACATCATACAAGGTAAGAGAGCATGTACAACACTCATGGATCAGTCCAAGAGGAGTGTGATGGTTGTTACAATAAGGTTTAGATGAAAGGTATGTATGATGTCCAGCTGAGGAGTTGACACGGATGATGACAACATTAACAACATATGAAGCACATTAACAACAAGATTCATATAATTTCCTACAAATCAGTTCATACACAAGTACATAAGTTAAACAACACATATCATTAAGGCAACTGGGGCAGTCCAACTATAATAACAACATATGCATGAAAATGTGTTGGGTCTTATTATATAAAGAAGTGTAAGTCTCAATCATACAATACATCCATGTAAACCTGCTAGCCCCAAAAGTGGAACGTTACAACCACATCCACCTGCTCCTCCAAAGAGATGTACTAGCTCCATGCAGTGGAGAAGCCAAGGTGAGTTACAATATTTCCCAAGCCTTCTTCAAGATAATTTTAGTAGAAGCTTGGCTGACCAAAAGCTTATACAATGAGTTACAAGGGACTATTTATAGCAAAGGGTGGGGTGACCCTTGACATTCCCCTTTGTGATAGTTCAACTACCCTTATGACTCCTCACCTACTCTATGAATGTTACATCCAACTGTTGACACTCGACTTACACTTGACATGACTCAACATTACAATGCACATGTACTCATGTGAGACAACATGGCTTGAGCAAGCCTTACAAGGAATCATTAACACTCAGTCTGCTATGGTGACACTAACTCTTTGACATGCTTGTGATGGTGAAGCTGGTGAGCTAATGCCAAGCTTGGTCATCTGTAATGTTGTGCATGTACCTCGTGGTGAAATCTTGTTGAAGCGAACTCTTGCCTCCCTTGCAACCGGTGCATTGGTTTGGCTCCTTCATCCAACTCCTTTGCTAACATGTTCATGGTCTTCTTGGGTACGGTTGAACCGGTAATACCATGATGCATAATGCCCATGCTGATCTTCAAGTGTGTGTTTGTGGTCATGCGCATCAACTTGTCGAAGTGCGTGTTCAACCCCAATTGGACTTGCTTCTTGTCTTCGCCTTGGTTAGTGTGTTGAATGGGTTGGATTGCATATGTGCACTCAACAATATGCATGTTGTTGAATCCCTTCCATGCGATCAACAACACTACTCACCATGTCTTCTCTGTATCAGTTGTTGGGATGGATCTTTAACTTGTGCGGGTGCAGTTTCCTCCATGAGTGCATGTTGTGCCCACTGGTCTTCTTGTTCCTATTGCAGTTCATTCATCTATATGTGCAGCTTCATGTTCTTCTGCTGCTTCAGGACATGCAACTCCTTCTTTGTTCCATCTTCTGCCTTCGCATGATCTTCATGTTGCGTCGTCACTTCATAGTTTGAGTTTCCAAAGTTGCTTTCATTATCAGTGGATCTGCTTGATCTTGCAACTTTGTTTCGCCTCTGTGTTGTCAACAACCTTCCTCTTGCATTTGCTACATTCGTTATGATGCCTTTAGCTGTTGTTCATGCTATTGTTACTTGATATCCTTGTCTACAAACAACTTGATGTCTTCATGGGTAGGCAAATCCATGTAAACTTGATTGAATGCATCCCCAAGAGTGCTCTGAACGATGTCTTCATCTTTGCTCTCCTGGAAACCATTGTACCTGTACTACTAAGTTTCTCTCCTGGAAATCATTGTACCTGTACTACTAAGAGGCAGATAAACACTTGGGATACCTGAAGACATGGCAACACTCACGGAAAGAAATATATCAGTCAGAAACCAAAATGAAGATGAGAATTGACTTGCAACATACATGGGTGCATGACCATGAAGGTTGCGCAATTTCAGCCGGGAGGTTGAGAGACCGAATGCCAAGACTGCACAAGGCATAGTCTGGGCTTCTGGGAGACTGACTGACTGTTGGAACTGTTTAATGCATAGTCTAGTTTGGCTGTTGACTACTGGGATTGCACAATGTGCAATTCCAACTGGGAAGGACTGCTAGCATAGTGACAGATTTTCACAATTTCTTGGGCCAAGCAACCAGTGATGGCCAGGAATGTGCAAATCTGGAGAGAAAAGTGAGCCTTCCTTTCCCAGATTGTACAATGCAGCCTTGGTGAAGGCAGAGCCTCAGCTAAGGTTGGCTCAACTCACTGACAGGCAACTGAAAGCAAGTAAGTCAGTGAAATCATGGAAACACTAAGTGATAGAAAAAGTGATTAACAGTGCATGCAAAACATGAAGGAAAGATTCAACAAATAGATCAACATGCATGTGGGTGAGGCAGTTCCTTAGTTGGGCGAACGTCTGTGCAAAACAGTTTCATGCATGTGACAGAAGTGAGATAGCAACAAAAATTGAAACAAAGCTAAGACAAGTGAGTATACATGTAAATGATAGCAAGCATTCAAAGGAATCAAGAAAAATGTACTCCCACTAGCAAAAACACAAAAATCGATAGAAATGCAACACAAGGCACGAGAAGCGGGCCTTCCCCAAAAGAGTTGAGTTGAATGTGTCAACCACTCCTAGATGTGATGTGGGATGTTAGAGCTGCAAGGTTGATGTGAGGAATGAATTCTGCAATGTCTGGTTGATAGGTTTTCATAACATCGAGGTTGTGACGCGCATGCCACGAATCTAGGGGAAGTGACACTTGGTGGGAGGTTTCAGAATTGCTCCTTGCATGTAACCTCCAACTAATAAACATAGATCCCTGAAGCAAGGGATGCCTTTGCATGCTGCCTTGGGAGAAGCACCCCATGTATGCAAGTCTTTTTTGCTCACTCCTGGAGGGAACCATTGAACTCAACTGCACATGCAAGAGATTTCTTAACTACTAGAGAAAAATGCGCATTTATGGCTGGGAGCTGGGTTGGCTGCCTAACATATTTGCACAATTTATGGGTAGAGCAGTTGACCGCTACCTAGATTTGTGCAAATTTTGGGATGAGTAGCCTTGCTGAGGAAATTTGTGCAAATCCTATTGGGAGTGTTAGCAGGTAGGATTGTGTAATCCTGAAGCCCAGTAGGCTGCCAGAGAGGATTGCACAAATTCTGGAGGGAAGGTTGGTTGCCCTCCAGAAATGGACGATTTTCAAGGGGAAGTTGCTCAGCCTATGAATGGACCAAGTCAGGGTGAGCAGCCTGTGAGGGGAATGGATCAAGCTATGACTGACAGGCTACCTTTGTGCAAGAAAGACACTAAATCTTGTGAACTTGATGAAGCAAGGCAAGCTATTGTGAAGGTTGGAAGGGAGGCTCCAAAACGAGGCTAAGGCAAAATTTTGGAGGGTGATTGTAGCCGCTACAACAAGTTCATTAAGAACTTTTAGAAGATATGAAGTTGATCTTTTAAACATGCCCATTAGTTCATCAGGGACTTTTGCAATATGTGAGGAAATTATTTCTAGGAGGCTAAATAGTTCATTGAGGATTTTCAAAGGATGTAAATTTGATCTTTTAAAGAGAACAAATAGTTCATTAGGGATATTTGAACTATGTAGATTCGATCTTTTGAAGAGGCCCAATAATTCATTGCAGAGTTTTGAAAAAATTTCTTTCAAAGAGGATATATAGTTTAATAGGGAGTTTTGAAAGATGTAAATTCAATCCTTCAAAGAGGCCTAATATGTCATCGGGAAATTTTGAAACATGTAGAATCAATATTTTGAAGAAGCTTCACAGTTCATTAGAGAGCTTTGAAGGATGTCCTTCAAAAGAGGCCTAATGGTCTATGGAGTGCGTCTTTTGAATGTAGTTGATGACCATCTTTCAAAAGAACTTTATGGACTTCTCAATGGGGAGTTCAATTCAAAGGGAGGATATTTCTCAAATAATGTTTCCTTATACATTAGGAATACTTTTAATAAAGGCCCAATCAAGTATTTCAAAAATTTTAGAGGGAATATTTTGAAAAGGGTTGATAGCTTGATAGATAATTATTGTGTATGCGTTAGAAATAACTTCAAGAGAATTCAATGGTATATATATAATAAGTTTGGTGAATTTTCAAAAAAAGAACCCAATGAATATGAATGTGTTCTTTTGATTGAGCCATGGTAGGGTCATTTGAATAAAAAAGTGAATTAATGCAACCCCAAATGCTTTAATCCAATGAGAAAAGAAAACAAAAGGTACCCTTGCTTCCTCAATAAGGATATATAGGGGAAGGAGATGTGATAGAGTGGTACCATAGATCATATTACAATATTGTGAATATATTGAGAAAGAAATTTAAATTATAGAGCATGTCAAGAGCTAACTATAATATTGACCTTTATCTTTCCAAGGCTTCTTGGTGAAGGTTCTCTCCAATATGAATGTCATGTCATAAAGTGGGATAAATAAATTAACATTTATTTGTCAATCTGGGTAGGTAAACTTCAAGGTGAAACACGTGTAAACTGGTTCTTAATATTTTCCTATCAAAATAAATCACAAATCATATACAGGTAGATCCCAAAGTTGATTCACCTAATACTGATTTCCAGATTCTTAAATTGAATTTTGACTTGTTGACACAAATTTACAAATTCAACAACATATATCACATTTCTTCACTAGATAATCCATCTAAATTAATTTTTCATCAAAATTAATTAAGATCATTCTGGAAATAAATTTAAATAGAATTAGTGTTTCAAGTTACATAAGAAAATTCTAATTAAAAAACACTCTTTTACAAAACCCAAATTATAAAAATATAATTAATTAAATTATTCAAAGCATCAATATTCAAAGTGAATTCAATATAATAAAATTACTAAAAGGCACAAATTATGTAACTACAACAAATATGTAGCATCTTGCGTGATTACAGTATAACTATAGGAAATCCTAAAATTACTACAAGAATTTATGTGTGATTATAGGATCACTAGTGGAAATCCAATAATTATTACAAGAATTTTTGTTGTAAATACATGATCATTATAGTAATTCTTAACACACAACTACAAGAAATTCTGACACACGATTATATGAACATTAAGTAATTACAAGAAAATAGAGCATGTTTGTTTGACACATGCATCTCACGAATTTTAACCGGAAATAACACCAAACCATATCAAAGCTTAAACATATAAAATAAATATAAGAAACACGTACCAAGGGGTGTTCCTCACAAGTGTTGCTATAAAAATTATGAACAGTTACTGTAAAATCATATTATAAATCCACCTTGTATTACTCGAGAAATAGGATAAATACGACAAAGTATGTAGGTTTTTTTAAGTCTCTTTTTCTCTCTAACCCCTCTATGTATCATCTATCTACATTTATACAAAGGACAACTTCTTAATCGACCTACCCAAAATCAGAGTCAATTCGATATTTTATGATAAAAATAACTTAATACAACAACTCCAAATCTACAATGCGTATCAAAATTGGAGACCTTTCTGCCAATACTTTAATCATTAGCCAAATTTGTTTTTTTCTTGATTGTCAATGAAAATTTGACCTCCCTGTTGTCCTGAACTGCTCTATTTGCTTGAATAAGAATATTTAGACTAGTATTGAAGGGTTTTTCTCTGTCAACTCTTTCTTTTGATTTTTCCTTCAATCCTCTGATCCTTATCATTAATATTTTATTTATTTGAGTGTTGTTGAGATTTTATCAATACATATCTTTATATTTCCTTTTGAGGCCTTTGTGTTTTTCTTTGTTTCTGTAAGCCCTATCCTTCAACATTTCACTCTCTAATTTTATTTTTTCATTGACCATCTCCTCCTTCTGTAAATTATATTTTAACTTTTTAATGGTCTTATTAGTTTTCCTCAATTTATTCAACATATTGTTTATCTGAATTTTAGGGTTTCCTTTCTTTTGAAATTGCTCAGTTGATTGTCCTTCATATGCTTCATGTTCCTACTATGGTGATTGGTTTTGAAGAAAGTATTCTTCTTGTTCCTGTTGAGGTAATTGGCTTGGTTCTGTATACGCCTCTTTAGTATAATCTCCCCTAGTATACATTTCTTGTTCCTCTTGATTTTTTTTTGTTTATTCAACTTGCAACTTCTTGAGAAGTTCCCCTTGAAGCTCTTCAGTTTGTTCATCTTACACATCGTTGAGAGCTTCCTCATACAAAATATGAGATTTAGTTTTAGGCTTCTTAGAAAGTTTTCGTGATTTGATAAGGGTGTATTCCTCTCTATAAATTTCTTTTAGCAACTACATTTGTCCCCTAGTAAGCCTCCTACCAGCTATTAGCACTTGGACATAACTGACTCTTACTTTCTTTCCAGTAGAGGAGGACCTAATAACCTCTAGGGATGGTGCATATTTTTGTTCCTTTTGTCTTTCCTGTAACGCTTGTTCTCTGAATTTTTCATGTATCTCTTGTTTTTCATCCCTATTTTTCTCAATTTGATTTTGGTCTTGAGGTTCTAAATTATCTTGTTGTTGGAAAATTGGGTTTTCTAGTCTCTTTGGTACATCCCCTTCAATTTGTCTCTTATTAGGGCCTAGATTAATTTCATTAGGGTTTTAATGAGGCCCTACATATTCAATTCCAAATTGGTTTCTTTGTAGAAAATCACTCCATGTTTGATTCATTCTAACCAATTATTCTAGCACGAGTAATTTAACTAAACCATGATGATACAAGAACCCTTCTTTATTTCCTTTGAATTTTTTAAAATTGACTGCCATTTTTGACAAACGTTTATGCAAGAAAAATAGAAAATATATCCTCCTGGAATCTTTTTGATATGCTACATCAATCGCTTATGGAAGAGGAAGATAATACTATACTTTCCCTCACATGTAACGTATTTATGCAAGAAATAAGAAATGACACCCCATGGGTCTCTTAACCACAATCTTGATACTCCTTTGGTCCAGTCAACGTTCCCGTGTGCTCTATTCAAAAATTGTGTAGCCACTCCTTTTTTTATCCTCTTCCCTTTAAACCACTTCTCACTTGTTTGTGGTAGTCCTGTAACCCTACCTAGGGTTTCCTCCATGGCTGTTGCCAATCCTTGTTTTTTCCCAATTGGATGTATTAGAAAATTGTTCTATCACTGTAACATTATGCCCTTGAAACTTTCCAAAAAATGGGAGTAGCGAAACTCTATAAAAATGTATCCTACATGATGGAAAAGGTTCTAGGATATCATTCCATAAGGCTCGATGAATACCACTCCTGGGGTCACCATTATCAATCTTTTCTCTAGTTATAAGGCTTAAAGTTGGTTTTGGGGATATATGGAATGAGACAAAGTAATGACACTAACCATTACGATATTTTGAAATTAAAAAATGGATGTGGATTATATCATGAAAATGAAAATAATTCGATTTCGGGTGAAAGTGATATTTGTAAGCAGAGGTACAAATGTCACTTTTCATAATCATTGGCCATAATAAATTTATTGTAAGGAGGAGCAAGCTGACACCAATAGACATTACAGGATAATAATTCACAACGACCAAGTGGTCATGATAAAAATAATTACATTAAAATGGTATGAATAATGATAATAATGTTAAGTTATGGAGAGTGGCGTAGGATTTAATTAAAAACAAAATCACTTTCTTTTGAAACTCTTCTCTATTTAATAGACAATTGTAAATAAATTAGTTACCTCCTCATTACCTTGCAAGGAAGTACAAATTGTAATCTTGTTGGTACCTTCACCATTTATTCCATGATGGAGTAACGATATTTTTTCCGCAATTAACTTATTTCTTTTGACACTTATTTTATAGGAAATCATTGATTAGTTTCAAGAAATTGAACTTTACTTGCAGGAGCATAAACTTCACTTGCAGGAATCTGAATTTTTCTTGCAGGAATTTGAATATTACTTGCAAGAAGAATCTAAACTTGACTGCTTAATATTACATAAATCTTATCCCAACTACAGGAATCTAGAAAGAAATATTTCTCTTGTTAATACTTCTCAAAATTTTCATAATTGATATCAATGTAACTTCTCTCCAATGCAACTTTCTAACAGAGGTAACCAGTCAGAAAAATGAACTCCCTTCCAACAAATATTGAAAGTACTTTAAGCTTAGAGATATTTGTAATTAAAGGCTTTTACATGAAACTCTCTTTATTCTATTTTTACATCGATTGAGAATAAATGTTTTAGAAAATTCTTGTATCTATAGGAATGTAAAGAAATGTTTGTTTTAATTTTTTATTTACAGGAAACAATATTCACATAGTTTTTAAAAGTAAGAGGCTCTTTCTCTTAGTAGCTACCATTTATTACCAAAATATAATATTTACATCTTTAAAACACTATCCTATGTATTTTTATCGAGCCCAGGACAGTTAATGCTCACACATATTTTCAATTTTAAAGAGTTTGAAAAACTTAAAGAAAACTCAGCTACTATCCTATGCATTTTTCTTGAGTCCAAGATGGTTGATGCTCGCCAGTATTTTCAATTTTAGAGAGTATGAAAAACTTAAATAAAACTATAAAGGGGCTCCTTTTCCATTTTTTAATCTATCAAATCCAGATAAAGGAATAAACCTAAAATTGATAGATGTCCTTCTCATTCTTTAATGAGCATAAGAAGAAACAAAGTTAGGTCATTATTTTAGAAATATAAATTTAGGATGAAAGTGGATGAGAGGTATTACTCCCTTCATCCACAATTTCCATCTCTACATGTTGAAAAATTGAAACAAAATCATCCCTAGAACCTAGTTGATGATACATCTTCAGCCTATGGCAATTGACTATAATGAAATGTTTGATTCATCAATTTTTTTTTTTTTTCTACAACACCATTATCAAACACATTTTTAATTTCATAGGGTCCCAACCAATTAGTCGTAAACTCGCTCTTGAATTCTTTAAATCTTGAGTCAAACAATAGGGCTCAATCTCTAGTCTTGAATTCTTTGTTCTTTATGAATTTGTCATGCCATTTAGCACCCTATTGTTGTATAAGAGTGGTTTTCTATATAGAACCTAATTGTGTTTCATATAATTCATTGTTATGAAACCAGCTCACAAAAATATAGAAAAGATAGATCAACGCCTTAGAAATAAGCCTCTTCGAGGGGGTAACCTCGTTTACATTAGAAAAATGAAAAATTCTTAGATGACTCAAATGAAAAAACCTCCTTTCTATATATAGGAGTCTAAGGGGTCACAATATAACCAAAGCTCACCTAACAATAATAATATAAAGGCACAAAAATAACAATAGTGGGATTCTATGGGGCACAATAATAACAATATGGGGACAATAGGGGCACAACAATAAAAATAAGGGATACAATGACAATAGTAATGGGGGAATCACTAGTATTATAGGGACCTAACATGCCCCTCTCCTTCAAAAACGTGTTGTCCTCAATGCTTGAGTAGGTATAGATGCTTTTGTATAAAATTCTCATCCTCCCATGTGGAATCTTTGATGGGTAAGTTCTTCCACTTGATGGGATACTCTGAAATTGATTGATTTTGTATTTGTTTATTTGATTGCTTCAAGTTCCAATATGATTTTTCCTTCCTCGTCAAGTTTTGATAATATTGTTTGAAATGGAAGCTTGTCACCTAAAACCTTCTTTAAGCATGAAACATGGAAAACTGGGTGCACTCGGGAAGCTGCAGGAATCTCCAATTTGTATGCCATAGTACCTATCTTTTGCAACACCTTTCATGGACCATAATACTTTGGTGATAATTTATTATCCTTCTTATATTTCTTGAGGGACATTTGCTATATGGTAGTAGGCATAGGAATACCCAATCACCTACATCAAAACTTATTTTGCTGTGATCTTGTTCTGCCTGTTGTTTCATTCTATTCTGTGCCGAGGTGAGGTTGTCCTTTAAGAGTTGGAGAACTTGTTGCTGATGCTTGATGTGATCTTCCAGTACTTGAACCTTAGAATTTTCTCTTAAATATGATTAGATGGATGGTGGATGATATCGATAAAGTGCCATAAATGGGGTCATTTTTGTTCCACTATGGAAGGAAGTGTTATACCACCATTCAGCCAGAGGCAACCATTTGACCCATTATGTTTGTTTATTAGATACAAAGCAACGGAGATATCCTTCCAAACATTTTTTTACTATCTCAGTTTTCCCATCATATTGAGGATGATAAGATGAGCTATGAGCTAACTGAGTACCAAGACAAAAATCTAATTATGTCCAAAAATTTCCAGTGAAAATGGGATCTCTGTCGTTTACAATAATCTTTGGGTTTCCATGTAGCTTTTGAATTGCTGTAGAAATTGTACTCACTTTAAATGGATGAGATAATGCACAAAAGTGTGTATACTTGGTAAGTATATCAACTACCACCATGATAACACTCTTTCCTTTAGACTTGGGTAAACCTGTGATAAAATCCATTGAAACCTCTTCCCAACGTTCGCTTGGAATGGATAAAGGTTTTAAATGTCCTGGGGTATTAATTGTTTCAACTTTATTTTTATGGCAAACCAAACATTCCGCCACAAAATTTTGAATATCTTATTCAAGGCCATCCCAAAAAAAATCCTTCTTGACCTTGTGGTAGGTTTTAAGAAATCTTGAGTGCCCTCCTAAGGGAGAGGTGTACAATTCCCTAAGAATATTTTGTTTGAGTTGGGAATTCTTGCATAGGTATAACCAATCCTTTTACCATAACAAATCATTTTTCCAACTAAATGTATCAGATGTACTGGGATCTTCTTGTATCTTTTCAATGAGTGCCCAGACTTCCTTTCATTCTTCCATTCATCCCTTGCTTTGTTTCTCCAATCTGGTTGGATAATAGAAATGACACAAAGAAATGCTTCCACATCCTCATCCTTTCTTGAGAGTGCATCTGCCAAAATATTTTGGTTCCCTTTTCTGTAGATGATTTCAAAGTCATAACCCAACACGTTTGTGACCCATTTTTCTACTATTTTGAAGATAATCTTTGTTCTAAAAATTATTTAAGACTATCATGATCTGTTTTTATCTTGAAGTGTCTTCCCATTAGGTAGAGTCACGATTTCTTAACTGCATGTAGTATTGCCAACATTTCCTTCTCATAAATAGCTTTGTGTAAATACTTTCCTTTGATTGGATGACTTTAGAAATCAATGGGTCTTTCTTCTTGCATTAAAATAGCACCAATTCCATTTTCTGAGGCATCACATTCCATAATAAATGTTTTTGTGAAGTCCATTGTAGCTAAGGCTGGTGCTTGGCACATTACCTCTTTAAGATGTTCAAAGGCCTTCGTTTCTTCTAGAGTCCATGAAAATGCATCTTTCTTCAATAATGTTGTTAGAGGTGCTGCTAATCTCCCATAATTCGTAACAAACTTGCGATAATACCCTGTCAACCCGAGAAATCCTCATAGATGCTTTATGGATGTGGGAATTTTCCATTCCTTAATGGTTTTAATTTTGCTAGGGTCTACCTTAACACCTTCATGAGATACAATATGACCCAGATATTCCACCTCTTGCACTCCAAAGAAACATTTGGAGATTTTTGCATATAATTGTTTCTCCTCCAATAGTTTCAGCACCATGTCAACATGTTGGACATGATCTTTCCAACACTTGTCGTAGATTAGTATATCATCAAAAAATACTAACACAAATTTTCTAAGGAAGGGTTTGAAAATGGAATTCATCTAACCTTGAAATGTAAAAGGTGCATTAGTAAGGCCAAAAGGCATGACCAAAAATTCATAATGACTCTCAGGAGTTCTAAATGTTGTTTTTGGAATGTCTTCAGTCTTCATTTTGATTTGATGATATCCTGAACGAAGATCCAACTTGGTGAAGTAAATTGATCCATGCAATTCATCCTATAATTCATCAATGACAGGAATGGGAAATTTATCTTTAATAGTGAACTTGTTGAGCTCCCTATAATCTGGACACATGCGCCATGATCCATCCTTCTTGTAAACCAATACTACTGGAGTAGAGAAAGAACTTTGACTAGGTTGAATTATACTAGCCTCTAGCATTTTTGTAACCATATGTTCAATTTCACTCTTTTGGACATAGGGATATCTGTAAGGCATGATGTTTGGAGGAATGCTTCTTGGAATCAAATTAATAGCATGATCATGATCATGAATAGGTGGGAGGCCTTTGGGATTCTCAAATACCTTGGAATGATTGTCCAAGACTTTTTGGAGATCTGGAGAAATGGATGATTTTGATGTGGGAACCTCTAGTGAACATAATCGTGCAATTATGCCTCATTGTTCTTTCTTTAGAAGCTTTGTAATTCCATTAGAGCTGATTATGTTTCCTGGTTTCCCTGCTATACCCCTTAATTCAGCTTCCTTTCCTTCTGAAGAGAATTTCATGAAAATTTCTTGAAAATTAAAAGCTATTGTACCCAAGGATTTTAGCCATTATACTCCTAGTACAACATCAGCACCACCCATTGGAATGGAAAGCATTGGGCTATTCAATACATATTCTCCCATGGATAGCTTGATATTATGGCACT
>APFE030670826.1:38909-50048 GCA_000404065.3 Pinus taeda | reverse complement strand
TATGCCCTTCTATCTTGATAGTTTGAGGAGTGGTAATTCTAGCCAATGCATTACAAGATATGGTTGGATTCATTTCTTTTTTTTCTAGGCTTTGTTCCTGGTGTATATCCTCTTCTATTGATGTTTCTTGTTCCTTTTCTTCCTTCTCTTCACAATCTATGTAAAATAATTTCTTCTCAGCACACTTATGACCTTTAGTGTATTTGCTATCACAACTGTAACAAAGCTCTTTTTCTCTTTTTTCTTCCAATTGTTGTGGTGTTAGCTTTGTAGGTTGTGGATGGCTAGGGGTAGTAACACTTCCATATTTATGATTGCGAGTGGTAGGCTTCCTTGTTGCCATAATTTTTCTTTCCATTTTTCTTGCCAACCTGAATGCCTTCTCCAATGAATCTGGTTCCCAAAGGTGAACCTCATGTTGGATGTTATCTTTTAAAGCTCCTATGAACACATCAATCCTATTCTCCTCTAAAATATATTTTACCCTTAAATTCAATTTTTGAAAACCCTTTTGTTTGAGATTTATCAATTGGCTAAAAAAAGTGTTGCTTTTTGTATCCTCATAATGTGCTGTCATTTCATCCGTAAAAATAGCCCAAGTAAAAATTTGTTTATGAGAGAAAAGCCATTGATACCATACAAACTGATTTGGTTCCTATTAGAGCCTAGATTTGCTTCAAGTTGGAAAGGCAAGGTTCTAGGTCCACATCAAACCACGCTCAGCCTCGTAGCTAGCACTACGAGGATAGGAGAGGGCTCTATCCAGGTCAATCTCAGCAAAATATGATCGATGAGGCTCGAGATGATTGAAATAGAAGCTAATTTCAGGCTAGGTATGAAGTACAAGGGTTTAATTTGAGTTTTTGAGGGTTTTGTGCTGGAAACAGTTTAGGCCAATTGGGCTTGGGGATGAGGCACAATTTTTGCAGAGGTCTGAATGGGGCAAGGAAGGAAATTGTATTGATGCTTTTAAAGAGAATGAATGGGTAGATCAAATAGGTGAGGAGCTAAGGAGGGAAAGAAGGTTTCAAGGATTCTCCTTAAACATGTGAAAACATTGAAAATCAAGCAAATTTAAAGGCAGAGCATAACAATATATGGATTCTACCCTAGCACTTCATTTGTTCAATTACAGAAGATGACAGAAGGAAAATGATACACATAACAACTTAAAATTACTGAGATAAGCACACCTTCAAAACAGAAAGCCACGTGGATCCCAAACAATGCTGCAAAACCCTAGTCTTTCCTTAGCCAAAAATGCAGAGAAAATATGTACAATAGTATGCCAAAGCAATCCCAAGTGTCCAACCCTGAAAATGACTAAGAGAATACATGATATAGACTAGCCCAACCCATTCCCTTGCCTCTAGGGGTCGAGCTCATCATTCTAAGAGTTGTTTCAACCAATTTTAAACCAAGCACTGAAATATAGGCAACCAAAACAACTTGCCTCTATATCTTAGGAAACTGATTCATTCATTAAATTTTCACTTGTTAGTGAATGAATCTTCTAGAACTAGTAAATAAGTTCCAAAATTACATCATGTGTATCCAATTACATCAAGATAGATCAAAAATTACATCAAGAAGCAAAACTAGTCAAACTGGCCGAATTTCTGAGCTAGAAGGTGAAAAATTGGGCAAAAATCCTTTGTGCATCGCGCCAAAATCTGTGTGCATCATGCCACTTTGGAGCTTCTTTTCAGGCACTTCTGGAAGTCAAAATTGATCCCAAGTGTGCTTGTTGGAAATCCCTACCTGTATACTTTCCAACCTAAGTAGAATGTCTAGATTTGGATGCCATTTACCCCTCCAAAACTACAATCTCCCAAGACTGCTTCCTATGTGCCAGAATAGGGGCAGTGAGGTCATTTTTAGGGTGTTTTTGACCCTTTAGGCAACCCAGAACTTGATGAAATCCTTAGGTAATCCATGATAATACATAACTTTCCATCATAAACCCAAAAATATAAAGTTTTCTTCTAGAAGATCTCCCAATTATAAGCGCGCGCCAAGTGGCGCTAGGCATGGGACTCAAAAACCTGTTTTTAAAGCCAAAAATTCAAAATTGACAAAATTTTCTCCAAATTCCTTGAAATTTGGGCTGAAAGTGCCTCATCAAGTGCCATTCTCAGCCAAAGAAGCTTTGACCAAGATATGAAGATGATCATGCTCTTTTTTCCTCTTTTTCTTCTTTGTTGCCTTCTTAAATTTTGCCTTCAAATTTCTTATTCGCGCCTTGGAACTCATATTGCATGCCCTATAATGGAAAAACATGTGCCTCATCAATGATTTGTCCTTATCAACCTTTTCCAACAGTCTTTCCAAGTGAATGTTGATTCTCTCAAGCCAAGACTCTCGATCATCATTAATCATTTATTCCAATATAGTGAACTCAATCCTCCTCCTTTGGGCAGCTTGGCGATTCTCGCGGATATTTGCAACTCCGTGATTTCTTGCTGATCTTCAAGTTGTTTTTTCCTCTGCTCTAAGTATTTGATGATCCACTTAAGCCTCTCCAAGTTGAGGGATAAGGCATTGATCTCTGTCTACTGTGCCTGAATGACCTCTCTATGATGTGCACTTTGCGGGCCCATGTCGGTATCGTCATCCTGAATGAGAATGAAGTCAGTCTCTCGCTCACCTGAAGGCCCCTCATCCTGAATTGGCCTCTCTCCTCGGTCCTATACTTGCACTTGTGCTGCTGATGATGGCAACGAGACCCCTTCCACCCCAGGTGGAGATAGTACTCGTCCTGCTGCTGAAAACAATCCCCTTATGCCTCTCTGATAGGTAACATATGTCGGCACAGGTAGTCTCCGCCTCCTAACCTCCATGCTACTATGAAGGTTCACCTAGATCATGAACAACCTCCTGATGAGCCGCTGAAGCTGTGAAGAACTCATGGGAGATGAAGTCTTCCCACATGATACCCTAAAGGCCAAGCTAATGTACAACAATGATATTGATGAGCGCATAATGATAAATGTTGTTTTGTTGTTGTTCTAGATTCTTCCTCCACACAAGATTGGTCATCCTCTTGATGTTTTGGTACATGAAATATGGAATGTTCATGAATTTCACTCTTGTGAAATGCATCAATAACCTGATATGGTATGCATAGAGGCGTGAGAAGCAACCTTCACAATTGAAGTATCTGATAATGAATCTCATCAACAGCGCATAAGATTCCTTCAGAAACTGAAATGGGAATACTCTCCTGAGCTGCCTCAAATAGCTAGGCCTGATGTAAGGTTCATAATATGATCTATCCAGCTACTGCCCTTTGTTCCACTCTTCCCCTATATTTGGTATCCCGGTTGCCTGAGAGATTGTTTTTGGTGTCAAGGTAAAGTCTACTCCAGCAAGAGTAACATGACTATCATGTAAATGTAAAAAAAACAACTGAACTAACACCTAATGATGTTGGATCTGAGCGATCATCTCACAATACTAAAAGCATGACATTTACTGAAAGCATGTCATCGCAAGCGGGCAGGCCTGCAATTGAGTTAACGAAGTAGGCCCTTCTCTGACATGTCTGCCACCTTTTCGCGGCCTTCTCGGTACATTGAGCTCAGTGGATGAGTCACTCTCTTTCTCATACTCTTGCTCATATGATGAATCTGTCTCTGTCATAATGTTGCAATGTGTATGTTGAGTAGGTGTTTGGTTTGGCAAAGAGAAATAAGTGATGTGTTTTCAATGCCAATGTGCCACAAGAAAATGAGGGAATGTGAGGAAGAATATGGGAGGGGTAAAAGTAGATGATGGAGCTTGCCAAGTGACAATGTGCAATAGTCACTTCGAGCGATGTGGGAATGTAGGGATTTTGGAAGTGATATGGGAAAGGGGGAATTATAGGATCTTAGGATATGCAACTGGGAAGCAGGGATGGGAGTTTAGAGGATAAGGGATTAGTTACAATGACAGGGATATGAGAAGGGAAGGGATCACAAGTAGGAAAACAAACTTGGCACCAAAATTATAACTTGAAAACACCGATTCATCAACACCAAAAGAGCAAATTTTAATACATAGAGTTTATGTTCTCACACCATGAACCTTTGAATCTTCCCTCTAGACAACACTCCACACAAGTCAAATTTCAATGGAAGGACTCTTGAACTTACTTGGAGTAGAATAAATGGCTTTTTGTGAGCTTGGATGACAAAAGTAGGATGAAACTGGCCTGTCAGTTCTATGCGCCGCGCACAAGCCACAAACCCAGTGCGCCACATCGTGTGGGTGTGCCGCGACAGTGGAAGTTTACATTGTGAATCTCCCCTCTGTGCACCGCATGGCTTGTGTGTTCCACAACCTCCTCCAATGCACCACGCGAAATTTCAATGCATAGTCTTAGCCATTGAAAAACACAATTTGGTCCTCCAATCCTCCATTTGATATCCTTTGACCTCTTTGCACAGCAAAATGTGTTTCAAGTGATGAACATGGCTCATGGAGTAATGGGTTGATTTTTGATGAAGCAGTGATGAATTTGTGCTTTGGAGGTCCTACGCGTTGTGCACAAACCTAGTGCTCCACGTCGTGTGGGTGCGCCATGCCCTTCAGAAAATACACAATGTATTTCAGCTCTGTGCGCCGTGCTCTGTGGGTGCGTTGTGCCACCTATTGTATGCGCCGCGACTCCTTTTAGCTCACAACTTCGACATTCAAATGTGAATTTCACTCTCCCACAGCTTGGCTCGGCTTTCCAATGATCTCTTGGCATACAATGATGTTTCAAACAATGAAAAACCCTGATATAGTGATGGTTTTGATTTTTGCTTCTCAAAAACTCATTTTCTTATGTTTAGTTTTTGGCACTTTTTCACAATTAATACAACTCTGTCATTTTGTTTCCCCCTTGATTTTTGACTTGGAATGATGAATTTCTTGGCAATTTTTGTAGGGACGGTGGCATGTCTTGACCAAGGAAGACCAGGGCTGTGCCTGGATATTTCAACAACTAAAAAACTTTTTTGAAAATTACATGGAAATATACACAAAAAAACGAAATGCTGACTTTGCTTCAAAATAGAGTTTTGAAGAAATGTCATAATATATCCATATGACAATGAAATTCTTTGAAATGAGAACTTATTAAGGACCTCCCTCAGGCCTGCTAGCTTTATTGGACATCTTGAAGACACAACTTGAGAAACCATAGACCTAGTGACTGAAATGACTCTTACTAATCAAAATACTAAAACAGGGCTGTAAGTGACTCAAAAACTTGATTTTGATGGATAGACCTGAGCCAGCATGGTAAGGCATGAGGGGTAATGAACAACAAGTCCCTTATGTCAGATTATGGCATGCCCCTAGTAGAATGCAACCGAGTGAAGCGAGTGAGACACCTACAAATGAAATGCAATAAAGAGAAATGATCTCTGATGGAGGGCTGTAAAGACCGACTCTAACATTGGCTCCAATGGGGATGGTAACTCCTTGAAGGTGCCAAGAACGGCAGATCTCTGGAAGAGCTAGATAGTGTCTTCGTCCATTGGGCTATGGAGTCCATTATTTCAAGAAATCGACACAAGACTGATGACTCTTTTATTGACTCAAACTGACTCAACCTGATTCAATTAGGAAACCAAAATGAGATAAGATATTATTCTCAAGGAAGGAAATAATTACCGCATCCGTAGCTTGTCTGGTGGGAATTGCTTCAATCCATATCGTGGAATATTTTGTTGCCGTAAGAATCCATCGATGCTGACCTGAAGAAGCGGGATGAATTTCACCAATGAAATCCAACCCCCACTGCTAAAAAGGGGCACTCACCTCAATGGGCTTAAGTGGCAAAGGCTATAATTTTTCCCTTCCTTCAAAAATCTGACATTGATGACAGCTCTTGACCACTTTATATACATCAGCAAACAATGTCGGCCAATAGTATCCTGCACGGACAATTTTGTTTGCTGTTGTTTTCCAAAATAGGTGAATGCCACAATCTCCTTTATGGAAATCCTCCATGACTTGCTGCACTTCTCCTTCCACCAAACAATTCAATAGGACACCACCGGGGTCTTTCCAATAAAGTGCAAAATTTAAAATACAAAACTTTGTAGCCTTTAACTTGAGAGTTCTACCTTTGTTTCTAGCCATGCCATGTGGTGGTGAGAAATTTTTGCAGCACATATATGATATCTAAATACCACGTGGAAAGAACAAACATTTCAGATACCTAGATTGACGAACCATCCTCATTTTCATCGGACATAGCAGCGATCAGATTTATGTCTAAAGCATGCAAGTTTGTTTTAGCCATTAACTTTGCCAATCCCTGACCTTTAACAAGCTTGGTGGGCTTTATCTCCACATCGTACTCCAAGAAGGCTGCAATCCACTTGCCTCGTCTTCCTTCCGGATCGGTCTGCACTTAAACATCCTTGACAGTAGCATTAGGAACATAAGCCAAAGTATGAGAATGTAAAATATATACCCGAAAATCTTTTAATGCCTTCACAAATGCAAGAGCTTTCTTTTCAATGATGTTGTACTTCAAAGCTGCGTCTCTTATAGTTCGGCTGAAAAACGCTATTGGTCTTTCATAGTCATCTCTCTTCTGCATTAAGACAGTTGCCATTGTATGCTCCGAGGCAAAAGAAAACAGTATAAAATCCTGAGTGTAGTCCGGGCTGATTAGAACCGAAGCTGAAGAAAGAGGTAATTTGACTAAGTTGAAAGATTTTACAGCCTCTTCCATCCACGTCACTTGGCTGTCCTTCTTAAGCATGTTTGTAATCTCTCTCAAATGTTCAGCAAGATTAGGAACAAAGTGGCACAGAAAATGCATCTTACAATTAAACAATTGAATCTCCTTCTTCTTTCGGGGCAGGTCAATTTACTGAATCGCTTACACACATGTTGGATCAATATCAATGCCATCTTTTGATATGATGTGCCCAAGTAGTTTTCCCTCATCCATGGCAAACAAGCTCTTCTTTGGATTCAGCGACACACCATATTTTCTGCACTTTTGAAAAACAATTTTCAGATGATACAATTGTTCTTCATCTGATTTGGAAAACACGGTCAGATCATCAAGGTACATAACCAAAAAGACGTCCTTCTCATTTGTGAAAGCCAAGTCCATTGCCCGCTGAAACGTGGCACCCGCGTTCTTCAAACCGAAAAGTTCCCCACAGGGTGGTGAATGCTGTTTTGTCCCGGTCATCGTCATGGACCAAAATTTGGTTATATCCAGAATAACCATCGAGTAGCGACATCCGAGATGCTCCAACTACTCGCTGAAGTATATGATCCATTTTGGGCAGTGGATAATTATCCTTCAATGAAACTTTATTAAGATTCCTAAAATCAATTCATAAGCGAATCTCACCTGTCTTCTTTCATACAGGCACCAAATTAGAGATCCAATCAGAAAATCTGATGGGAAAAATGATTCTTGATTTCTACAATCTATTTATCTCCTTCTCAATTCATGGCAACAATTTTGGATTTAGCCTTTTCAACTTCTGTCTAAAAGGTTTTTGATTAGGCTTGATAGGAATGGTACGCTGAATTATATTGGTATCATATGTCCTCAAGTCAGAATAATCCCAAGCAAACACATCAGCAAAAGATGACAATAAACTGATATATTTGGCCTTTACCTTGTGTGGTAGTGCTTTGGATAATTTTACCATTTTTGGATTAGCCATTGTTCCGATATTGACCTCTTCAACACCCTTCTCTGTTGGTTACAATGTTGGCTTGCAGGCTACATCATCTTGATCAAAGAGCTCTTCTAAAGGTATCAAGCCTTTAGGAATGATGTTATCCTTTAACTGCAACACTTCCATTTGATTGATCTGCACATCATCTTTACCATCATCATGTTCTACATCAATTGAGGTGTCTTTGAACTTAGCTTTGTTTTGCAGAAAACCATCAATTTCCTCATCATCTTGGAAAACTTGCCAATATCTCTGATTGTTCGGGATAGTCGGACGATGCTTGACATGGATTTCAAATTTATTACTTGAGTTCATAGGAATCTTCAAATTGCTTGCTGCCTTAGCAAGTGCATCAGCAATACCATTTTTAATGCGAGGCACACACGTCAAGGTATAATCCGAAAACAATTTTAGGATGTCTAGGATAGCATTGCGATAAGCTTGCATCCAAGGATTTTTTGCTTGTTACTCACCTTTAACTTTCTTTATCACCAATTCATAGTCGCCATATACTCCAATCCTCTTAGCATTCAACTTTCTAAGGATTTTTATGCTAGCAATCAAAGCCTCATACTCAGCTTCATTGTTTGAACAATCAAATGCTAGTTTGTAAGAACATACACGCACATTACTAGGCACCTTGTTCAGAGCAAACAAAGGACTGCATACCCAAATTCTAATTCCAGCACCATCATTTCCCACTGCACCATCGAAATACATGGTCCACAGGCCCTCTTCATCTTCTTCTAGGTGCTGAAACTATGTCACCTCAGGTTTTCTTGCTTGCTGTCCATTATTTTCAGTTGCTTGCTCAACGGTGTTTGGTCGTTCATGTCCCTCTCTCTTCAAAACTTCTCTAAAATTCTCCGTTATTCCTGGAATATCATCTACCACAACTAACTGACTATCTATATCATTGAAACTATCTGAATACAAAACAAAAGACTCAATATCTGTATGTACATAATTAATCGGATGATTAATTGGTTTCTCCTTGCTTGTAATCATGTATTTCATTCTTTGTTCCCGGTACAATTTTCTCATTTGGCCAAACACAGGAATCGTTGCATAGGAGAAATCTAGTTGTAATGTCCCTTTCAACTTCGCTCCCCAAGACCGGGAAAGAAGCATACCAAACTTGGGAGGAATGTTTGCCACAACAACATCCATCAAAACATTCTTTGTGGGGATCTGATCCAAACTTACGACCAAGTCTTTGATAAGCCCAATACATCTCACTCTGCTGGAATCAAATGAAAAGATATCATGGTATCTCCTTGTGACGTCCAAACCCAACTTCTCCATGATAGCTTTCGGCATAAGATTATGGGAAGCGCCATAATCAAACATGGAATTATGTAACACAAACTCATGCAATCTCAAACTAATATAAAAAGGTGGCACATCGCTGTCCCGAGACACACCATTCAATGCTGGTCCAAACATCAGCTCGGGTTCATCATCCTCCATACTCACCATATCAACAATTGGATCAAAATTCAAAACTTTAGAGACCTGACCTCTATAATCATTGTTCCTCATTAGTTCAGTCAAGGGAATGGAAACCTTTAATTTAGAAATTTCATTTTCTAAACTAAAAGTTGAGGGCCTTTCTACCTCCTTGGCTGGAACATCCTTTCTTTCAGCTTTATCCTTTGGAACAACTGGCTGATTTGACATTTCTGCTGATGGTGACTTGTTGATATTGGGATCAACTGCCTCTTTCCCTTTCCTTTGTGCATCAGGTGCCTCATTCTTGGATGCTGGAGCTTCTTTTCTTTTCGAGATTGGGTTGATGGGTACATTTCTTCTTCTAAGTGAATATTGACACTGTTGTGCAGACAAATCGTTCATATAGCCTCTTTGGTACTCAACTGATTCTTCTTCAAGAGTGGTGTCATTAGCCAAAATATAATCCTCATCCTTTTGTACTGTTGAATTTCCTACATACTCATCATCCTCAGTGATAAAGGTGGGCATATCATCAGGAGTAAAGAAGTGATTTTCTTCTCCTAGTAAATTGTCTTCATCATCAGACTCTGGACCAACAAAATTCTGCTGAAGAGGTGTCTTTAGTTGTTGATGTTGTGATGCCAGTTCTTGTGCTCGCTGCTCACGTTGTTTGATCCTCTATTGTGGCTGCTGCTAGCCATGGAAATTGGGATTCTAAATCTGCGGTTCAGGCTTTTCAAGTGTTAATCTTTCAATCATCTTTTCTACCTTGTGAAGTACCTGATCTGATGCAAAAGCTTCTTCTTTTATTGAGAACTTCTTCTCAGCTTTCAATCTTGCTCTTTTGTCATTCAAATTTTCTTCAACACTAACAACAATTTGCTGCATCTCTTCTAAGGTAGGAGGATCTTTCTCTCGCAATTGATATGCCATATCAGGATCAAAACCATCTGGGAACTTAAGCAAAGCTGACTTTTTAGATGGCCTTAAATCATCGAGAATTGCATTGTAAACCATATTGAATCTATTACAATAGTCTTGCATAGACTCACTGACATTCCGCTTGATCTTGGTATATTCGGAAGTGATTTGAAGAGGATCTTTCTTAACCTCCCAACAATCCAAAAACTATTTTTGGAGCTCTTCTAATGTAGGAATACTTCTAACTGCCAAAGCTCTGAACCATTTTCTTACTTCGCCGCCAAAAGTTTGCACAAAGAGTCTCATTGTTACATTTTATTCATCAATTTCATACCGCTCAAAGAAATCCAACATTTTGTCCACATGTTGTTGAGCTGGACCACTTTGAGGAGTGCCATCAAACAATGGAATCTTACTTTGATAATCTATGGGCATGTCATCCAAAACTTGAGGTAGTGCAAGAGGAGCAAAACGAGCAGCCATCGCTCTTGGTGGATTTGAAATCGGTCTTAGAGATGTTGGGGGAGTAGGTGCAGCTGAGGTGTGAGGTGTATAAGGAGGGGCATGCCGAGGAGAAGCACTTTTGGGTGTAGAAGGAGTAGATGAAGGCGAATTAATTGCAGACTTTTGATCAGAAATAATAGGTTGCATAAGAATGGTGGGAATGAAGGGCAGTTCAGTAGGATTTCTGGAGGTGGATGCCGTGATGGAAGATCCAATGGTAGAAAATGTAGTTTCTAGAAAATAAATGGTGTTTGTAACCTCAATTGTAGTTTGGAGTTGTCTTAAATAAAACTCTCAATAGACTTATTAGACTTTTCAATGTTAAGAGCTGCAATGAAATCCGGATTTGGGACTGTAGAATCAAGAGCACTTTCAGACTTGGTTTTAAACAATGATAATTCAAAATTTTCATCAAAATCAAGTTCTTCAAGATATTCAAAAAATGGAGGACATGAACAAGATGTAATCATGGGAGTCACAGAGCTTCCTTGATGAAGGAGTCTTGGAATCAAATTGGGATTTTCGTAGACAGGAGGCGGATTTGGATCTGGATTAGCTTTGGTATGTCTTC
>APFE030670826.1:12065-37670 GCA_000404065.3 Pinus taeda | reverse complement strand
GCAATTGTATTGATTCTTTTAAAGAGAATTAATGGGTAGATCAGACATGTGAGGAGCTAAGGAGAGCAAGAAGGTTTCAAGGATTCTCCTTAAACAGGTGAAAACATTGAAAATCAAACAAATTTAAAGGCAGAGCATAACAATGTATGGATTCTAACTTAACACTTCATTTGTTCAATTGCAAAAGATGACAGAAGGAAAATGATACACATAACAATTTACAATTATTGAGAGAAGCACACCATCAAAACATAAAGTGACATGGATCCCAAACAGTGCTGCAAAACCCTGGTCTTTCCTTAGCCAAAAATGCAGATAAAATATGTACAATAGTATGCCAAAGAAATCCCAAGTGTCCAACCCTGAAATGACTAAGATAATACATGATATAGACTATCCCAACCCATTCCCTTGCCTCTAGGGGTCGAGCTCATCATTCTAGGAGTTGTTTCAACCAATTCTAAACCAAGCACTGAAATCTCAACCAAAACAACTTGCCTCTATATCTTAGGAAACTGATTCATTCATTAAATTTTCACTTGTTAGTGAATGAATATTATAGAACTAGTAAATAAGTGCCAAAATAACATCATGTGTATCCAATTACATCAAGATAGATCAAAAATTACATCAAGAAGCAAAACTAGTCAAACTAGCCGAATTTCTGAGCTGGAAGGTGAAAAATTGGGCAAAAATCCTCTATGCGCCGCGCCAAAATATGTGTGCGTCACGCCACTTTGGAGCTGATTTTGAGGCACTTCCTGAAGTCCAAATTGAGCCCAAGTGTGCTTGTTGGAAATTCCTACCTGTCTACTTTCCAACCCAAGTGGAATTTATGGATTTGGATGCCATTTACCACTCCAAATCTACAATCTTGCAAGACTGCTTCCTGTGTGCCAGAATAGGGGCAGTGAGGTCATTTTTAGGGTGTGTTTGACCCTTTAGGCAACCCAGAACTTGATGAAATCCTTAGGTAATCCATGAGCATACATAATGTTCCATAAAAAAACCAGAAATATAAAGTTTTCCTCCAGAAGATCTCCCAATTATAAGCGCGCACCAAGTGGCGCTACGTGTAGGACTCAAAAACCTGTTTTTAAAGCCAAAAATTCAAAATTGACAAAATTTTCTCCAAATTCCTTGAAATTTGGGCTGAAAATACATCATCAAGTGCCATTCCAATCCAAAGAAGCTTCGGCCAAGATCTGAAGACGATAATGCTCTTTTTGCCTCTTTTGCTTCTTTGTTGCCTTCTTCAATTTTGCCTTCAAATTTCTTATTCGCGCCTTGGAACTCATATTGTGTGCCCTGTAATGGAAAACCATGTGCCTCAACAATGATTTTTCCTTATCGGCCTTTTCCAACAGTCTTTCCAGGTGAATGTTGATTCTCTCGAGCCAAGACTCTCGATCATCATTAATCACTTGTTCCAATGTAGTGAACTCAATCCTCCTCCTTTGGGCAGCTTGACGATTCTCGCGAATATTTTGCAACTCCATGATTTCTTGCTGATCTTTAAGTTGTTTGTTCCTCTGCTCTAAGTATTTGATGATCCACTTAGCCCTCTCCAAGTTGAGGGATAAGGCATTGATCTCTGTCTGTTGCTCCTGAATGACCTCTCTAAGATGTTCACTTTGCGGGCCCATGTCGGTATCGTCATCCTGAATGAGAATGAAGTCAGTTTCCCGCTCACCTGGAGGCCCCTAATCCTGCATTGGCCTCTTGCCTCGGTCATTTACCTGCACTTGTGCTGCTGATGACGAAACCGAGACCCCTTCCACCCCAGGTGGAGATAGTACTCGTCGTGCTGCTACAAACAATCCCCTTATGCCTCTCTGATAGGTAACATATGTCGGCACAATGGTAGTATTTGCCTCCTGACCTCCATGCTATTGTGAAGGTTCACCCGGATCATGAAAAACCTCCTGATGAGGCGTTGAAGCTATGAAGAACTCACGGGAGATGAAGTGTTCCCACGTGATACCCTGCAGGCCAAGCTGATGTACAACAATGATCTTGATGAGCGCGTAATGATAAATGTTGTTGCGCTGCTTTTATGGATTCTTCCTCCACACAAGAGTGGTCGTCCTCTTGATGTTTTGGTACATGAAATATGGAATGTTCATGAATTTCACTCTTGTGAAATGCATCAATAACCTGATATGGTATGCATAGAGGCGTGAGAAGCGACTTTCACAACTGAAGTATCTGATAATGAGTCTCATCAATGGTGCATAAGATTCCTTCAGAAATTGAAATGGGAATACTCTCCTGAGCTGCCTCAAGTAGCTAGGCCTGATGTAAGGTTCATAATATGATCTATCCAGCTGCTACCCTTTGTTCCACTCTTCCCCTATATTCGATATCCCGGTGGCCTAAGAGATGGTTTCTGGTGTCAAGGTAAATTCTACTCCAGCAAGAGTAACATTACTATCATGCAAATGTAAAACAAACAACCGAACTAACTCCTGTTGATGCTGGATCTGAGCGATCATCTCACAATACTGAAAGCATGAGATTTGTTGAAAGCATGTCATCGCAAGCGAGCAGGCCTGCAATTGAGTTAAGGAAGAAGACTCTTCTCTGACATGTCTGCCACTTTTTCACAGCCTTCTCAGCACATTGAGCTTAGTGGATGAGTCACTCCCTTGCTCATACTCTTGCTCATATAATGAATTTGTCTCTGTCATAATGCTGCAATGTGTATGTTGAGTAGGTTTTTGGTTTGGCAAAGAGAAATAGGTGATGTGTTTTCAATGCCAATGTGCCACAGGAAAATGAGGGAATGTGAGGAAGAATATGGGAGGGGGAAAAGTAGATGATGGAGCTTGCTGAGTGACAATGTGCAACAATCACTTTGAGGGATGTGGGAATGTAGGGATTTTGGAAGTGATATGGGAAAGGGAGAATGATAGGATCTTAGGATATGGAAAATTGGAAGCAGGGATGGGAGTTTAGAGGATAAGGGATTAGTTACAATGACAGGGATATGAGAAGGGAAGGGATCACATGTAGGAAAACAAACTTGGCACCAAAATTATAACTTGAAAACATTGATTCATCAACACCAAAGGAGCAACTTTTAATACATAGGGTTTATGTTCTCACACTATGAACCTTTGAATCTTCCCTCTAGACAACACCCCACACAAGTTAAATTTCAATGGAAGGACTCTTGAACTTACTTGGAGTAGAAGAAATGGCTTTTTGTGAGCTTGGATGACAGAAGTAGCATGAAACTGGTCTGTCAGTTATGTGTGCCACACAAAAACCCAGGGTGCCGCGTCATGTGGGTGCGGTGTGACAGTGGAAGTTTACACTGTGAATCTTCCCTCTATGCGTCGCTGGCTTGTGTGCACCGTGACCTCCTCCGATGCACCACGTGGCATTTCAATGCATAGTCTCGGCCATTGAAAAACACAATTTGGTCCTCCAATCCTCCAGTTGATATCCTTTGACCTCTTGGCATAGCAAAATGTGTTTCAAGTGATGAACATGGCTCATGGAGTAATGGGTTGATTTTTGATGACACAGTGATGAATTTGTGCTTTGGAGGTCCTGTGCGCCATGCAGAAACCCAGTGTGCCACGTCGTGTGGGTGCGCTGCGCCCTTGAGAAAATAGACAATGTATTTCAGCTTTATGCGCTGCGCTCTGTGGGTGCACCATGCCACTTGTTTTATGCACCGCGACTCCTTTTAGCTCACAACTTTGGCATTCAAATGTGAATTTCACTCTCCCACAGCTTGGCTCGGCTTTCCAACGATCTCTGTGCATACAATGGTGTTTTAAACAATGAAAAACCCTAATATAGTGATGGTTTTGATTTTTTCTTCTCAAAAACCCATTTTCTTATGTTCAGTTTTTGGCACTTTTTCAGAATTAATACAACTCTGTCTTTTTGTTTCCCCCTTGATTTTTGACTTGGAATGATGAATTTCTTGGCAATTTTTGTAGGGACGGTGGCATGTCTTGACCAAGGAAGACCAGGGTTATGCTTGGAGATTTCAACAACTGAAAAACATTTTTGAAAATTACATGGCAATATACACAAAAAACGAAATGTCGACTTTGCTTCAAAACAGAGTTTTGAAGAAACCTCATAATCTATCCATATGACGATGAAATTCTATGAAATGAGAACTTATTAAGGACGTCCCTTAGGCCTGTTGGCTTTATTGGACATCTTGAAGACACAACTTGAGAAACCCTAGACCTAGTGACTAAAATGACTCTTACTAATCAAAAGACTATAACAGGGCTATAAGTGACTCAAAAACTTGATTTTGATGGACAGACCTGAGCCAGCATGGTAAGGCATGAGGGGTAATGAACAACAAGCTCCTTTCATCGGATTATGGCATGCCCCTAGCGGAATGCAACTGAGTGAAGCAAGCGAGACACCTACAAATGAAATGCAATAAAGATAAATGATCTCTGATGGAGGGATGTAAAGACCGACTCTAACAGTTCCAAATATAATGTTGCAATGCATACATTTTGTGTGTTTTGCACATTATGGAGATCAAAAAATCATTCCATCTGTAGTGTCCATGTTCTGAGATCCTTGCCATCAAACTTCCTCATATTGATCTTTGTAACATGGTGGTTCTTAGATCCAACATTAGAGTCTATGAAATCATGATTAACATTTATTTTGTTCTCATCATGAGTTTCCTTTACTACCCTTTCGCCATTAGTAAGCATTTCTTGTAGAAACTTTGTCAAATCTGTCTTCAAATCTATCTTCAAATCTTCCATGCCTTTCTTTAAATCATCCACCTTAGCTTCCACGTCATCCCTCTTAGCTTCCATGCCATCCATCTTGATCTGAATTTGAAACTACTTGAAAAAGGTTTGCAAGGTATTCAATTCAGTATTAAACATGTTTAAAACATTCCCATGTCTTGCAGTAAAGAAAACAAGTGAAATTTTCAGCTGTTCATGATCCATTCAAGCATAGCAGAAATATTTCCTTTGACTGTTTAACACATCAAAATGAATTTTTTGCAAACTAAATCAACCACAAATGCAAAAGAAGTTGATGAAGCAGTTCACCCCTCCTGGGCTACGTCTGCTAGGTCCAAGGACCCCAAATGGGTCAGTCCTTGTTTTCATTAAATGCTCAGAATGAAATTACATCTGATTCGAAGTCTCTACAGGTTAAATGGACTGTAAAATTGGATTCAGAACACATGAATCCTTTAGGATTGACTGCTGGTTCACCTTCAATGGATACCTGCAACCTGAAACAGTTCTCACAATATTGGGCCCTAGTGGCTCCTAGAACTTTCACGGCTCCAAAACCTGTGCAAATCACCTTTGATGGCCAAAAAACTTGTGCCAATGGCTTCAGCACGTCCAAAATACCCAAAATCAAAAACAAAGTCGTCCAAAATGGACTTTCCTAGCCAAAGTTATGGCCATTTAATGAAAACTACCAGTTTCCCCTAAAATGACTCCAGCTAACTTTAGCGGAGCTCCGCCAAATCTGGCCGCCCGCCAAATTTGGCGCCACTGCCAAAAATTCCACCATCTCCGCCTTAAATTCCGGCCCAAACTATGCATGTGACCACGTTGCAGTTGCTTGGCGGTTAGCATCGGATTTCGTGCCTGGTTATATGCTGGCCCTTGGTTCTGGGCGCGTGGTCATATGAATGGGAGGACTGGCCCTTAGGGGCTGGCCCCCCAACCTTTACCGCCCGCCGATATTTGAATTTCAAATATAAATTGTTTCCATTCATATTACAAAGCTCATGGCTATGGTGTAACGGTAAAACATTGGATTAGTTCAAAGGAGGTTGTGTGTTCAAACTTCTTTGTTGCCAACAAAAGTTTTTAACATGCGCCCAACTTTGCGGACGTCACCCTTGGCCATGTGGCGGCCTCCGGGCCTGCCACGTGGCAGATTTTCATTGGCTGCCAAAAAGAATATTCCTTGGAATATTCTTAGGAATATTCTAAAGAATATTCTTCGGAATATTCTATGCAATATTCTTTTTTTAATTTTTTTTTTGAAAATTCAAAAATTAAGGGTCATTGGGCGATTTTGTTTTTGCCATAACTTTCGCATACGGTGACCATTTTTCAAACCGTTTGCGGCGCTGGAATCAGGAGGAAGAGCTCTATCCGATCATTCAGGTTCAAGATAATTTTGAGCACTTTCAATTTTGAGCATTTTTCGACACTTGGGACATGAGCCCCTGATCACGCCTCCCCATTGGGAAGCTTTTGGACCCCAAAAGCCTTCAACTACCTGTTAAAGAGGTGAGGGTACAGCACCCTCACTCTGTCCACCTCCATCCACTTTGCCTTGTTCGGTTTGCTACCTTTGAGACCAACTTGAACATAATCTACATTGCCCCTCCTTGAAGTGCGTGTCCTTCTGTCAAGGATTGTATCTTATTTCAGCTCATCTAAATATTCTGGCGAGAAATCTTCTATAGATGGCAGCTGAAGAGCGCTTTCATGATCAGCGATCAAAGGAGGTTCATACAAACATAAGTTCTCCACATTGATAACATAATACATTTGCATGTAGGAAGGCAAATCTAATTGAAAAGCATTATTTCTAACCTTCTTGAGGATTTTGAATGGACCATAATGAATAGGCTTCATCTTTTTACCTTCTCCTTGCATCCTTTCCTTACTGATGTACAGCCATACCTCATCCCCTTCTTGAAACTTGTGATCGACTCTATGCTTGTCGTGTCTTTCCTTGTACTTTCCTTGACTTTTCTCAAGTTGTTCTTGAATTTGCTGATGTATTTGCTGAATTCTTTCAATGAATGAATGAGCTTTGTCGACATCACTATGTCCCTCAATGGCGACATCTTTCTCAAGAATGAAATCAAGAGGCGATTTTGGCAAGTAACCAAAACAAGCTTCAAACGGTGAGGTGTTTGTGGAAGAGTGCTTGGCACGGTTGTAAGCATGTTGTATGTAGTGCAAATGTTCATCCCAAAGCTTGGGATGCTTGCTGCAATATCCTCTCAAGAGGTGCACAATGGTTCTGTTCACAACTTTAGTTTGTCCATCTGTTTGCGGATGGAAGGCAGTATTTTTCTTCAACTTTGTGTCCATCATCTCCCATAGATTGGACCAAAAATTCCCCACAAATCTGGAATCCCTGTTCACTAATAATAGAAGTAGGCAAACCAAAGTGAACCCATACATGATTAAAAAATAATTCAGTAGTTTGTTC
Organism: Pinus taeda; assembly: GCA_000404065.3. Lineage (NCBI taxonomy): Eukaryota > Viridiplantae > Streptophyta > Pinopsida > Pinales > Pinaceae > Pinus > Pinus taeda. The sequence goes on along the minus strand of APFE030670826.1, from coordinate 30,467 downwards.
AGCAGTTATAGTTTTCTTACAAGGCATAAGTATACACATTTTGCTGAAATGATCAACTACTACATATAAATAATCATGCTGCTTTCTAGATTTTGGCAAACCTCCTACAAAATCCATAGAGATGCTCTCCCATGGTCTAGAAGGTACCGACAAAGGAGTATACAAGCCAAGCTTCCTATTACTAGGGTTGCTGGTAGCACATAATGAACAACCTCTTATGAACCTGGAAACGAAATCTACCATGCGAGGCCAATAGGAATACCTCTGTAGATGTGCAACTATTTGGTTACACCAAAGTGGCCAGCAATAAGAGAAGAACGAGCTTCTCTTTCAAAGATTCAAAAGCTTTCTATTGCTTGCCTCCCCATTGGAAAGCATGCTTCACACTTGTCACTGCATGTGTAGGAGCTGCTATAGAAGAGAAGTTAGAGATGAACTTCCTCCAATATTGAGTTGCACCCAAAAAATCTTCTTACCTCTGTTATGGATTTGGGAGTACGCCACTTCACGATAGCCTCAATCTTAGCAGGATCAATCCTCAAAGCACCTCCTCCTACTATGTGTCCCAAATAAACCAAAGAAGTCTTTCCAAATTCACACTTTGACATTTGAAGAATTAACTGATTCTTCTTCAAAACATCAAGATCTTTGCTAACATGCATGATTAAAACAAAGTAATCAACCCTTCAAGTTAATCACACATAGATGTTTAAAATACAAGGAAATCATCATGATCCCTGTTATCACTCAGGTTGTCCCTAGGCTCCTAATAGGGATACGGTCGAGGTAACCACAAACCAATCTTCTGATTGCAAGTTCTAGCCCACCTACAATCGGAGAGGGCTCTCTCCTTTAGATTCAACCTTAGTTGATGATTTTAGGCTAGCTTTCTGACTTCAAGGGAATGTTGACTGTGATTGGGAGGAAGGTAGGATTCTTGATTAAAGAGGCACAGTAAGGTGTTATAAGTTTCGAACCATTGGGCATGGAGTCACAGATTGAGGCATGCGAGCGTTTTCTTGGTCACAAGGGGATACGGAGTGGGATAGCCACACAGGATACAATACTCGGCCTACTAAAAATACGGAATGAACATCAGGGATGAAAGGAAAAAGAGAATCATTTCATCATGCTGACAAAGAGGAGAAATGGATGAGTGGGATCTCGGAGCAATTAAGAATTCCAAAGACATGCACTCATATGTGAAAGAAACGAGGTAAACCAGATCATTTAATAATACAAGCTCATAACCATTTCTGAAGAAAACACCGAAAAGTGCAGAAATTGAACTTAAGGTGTAATGAAACAAATCTTAAGCTATTCTTTTTTCTTGCAACTTAGAAAGGTGAAAAGGTGATAAAACATAAAATAGACAGGGAAGAAAAACACTTATTGGATCATGCAGAGACACAGGAATTCCGTGATCATTCCTTGGCCAAGAGAAAACAGCAAGTTGTTTCGCAATCCATGCTTTCAGCAATCTTTGATTATGGAAAAATATGACAGTTACAGTGCGAGTCTTTACTCAGAGAAAATGTTGGAAAGAAAACTGACCAACAACTACTACTACCAACCAACCAACCCTTCACAATATCGCTTAGGGTGGTATTTATAAACAAAATATCGGAAAGACATCATTACAAGTGACCTTGACAGGTCTCCTTAGAACTTCTTCAAAAATCTAAATGCTGCTGGAATTGAATGCAAATAAATCTTTTTTGGCTGCGCTGGGGGCAGCTGGATCGGAACAGGTGACAAGGTGGCCCTTGGGGACCAGATGCGGTGCTGCTAAAGTGAATGAGCTTCGGTGCTGCGGTTCGGCTTTGGTGCGAATTGAATGTGCAATTATTATGATTTGAGAGCTTCAAGTAGTCTCGCTCTCCTTTTGTGAATCTGCTGGAAGATATTCAATTTTCTCTTGCTTTGGGCCGCCGCTCAAGATATTCTCTGATACGCTTTGTCGCTACATTGATGGTTTCCGCCGTCGACTGATACTCTTTGACACGCTTGATACCTGCTGATTTGATCTGATACTCTGTAAACTCTGTGATTGATCTTTTGCTATCTTCAAACCGGATCCTTTGGAACGATTGGGCGATTTTCGGGCTTTTTCGGCGCGTAGTGGGCTCGGAAATTAGAAGATTCCCTGAAGATTCCTCAAAATGGCGCTATTCGCGTATCAGAAACTGCCTCTGTTTCTTGATATGGAGCTCCGAAGTGCGACTTTTCTCCTTGCGCGAAGCTTTTTCGTCTTTTCTTGCTGATGACGTAAGCATGGCGTCGGCTGTACAGCGGATGACGTCAGCTGTGGGTCCCTGGTACAGCGCGACATGGTGAGGTACTAGATGGACTGTGGTGAAGAGACTCCGATGCGATATCGCGATATCACGTCGGCGAGGAAAGAGGGGGATCATTGGGTTGGGCATTTGGCGCTTGCGACTGCCGATATGCGATATCGCGATATCGCATCGGTGGAGATGGAGAGGTGAACAGATTGGAGACTCGGCGTTTGTGATCGCCGATCGTCGATATCGCAATATCGCATCGGCGGGGGACGGATGGGCAATGTTTTGCATGAATGTGAGAGTGCGAGGTTGCGACACGAAAATGGTTTTGAGGAGAAAAGGTAAGTAAGTGGGTGTGAAGGTCATATAAGGTTTCGGAAGGGGTCCGACTACCTTGGGGGAACTTTATACTTTGGAAGGAGTCCATCATATTTGCGAGGTGGTTCGGGGTTCGGGGCTCTTGCTTAGTTTCTGATCAACTAAACAATTCTCGGGAGTTGATATGGTTATTTTTCAACCAGGGGGAGGGATATTATAAAGGGGGAATTTACTTAGTATTAATAAGGGGATGGGAGGAATAGGGAGCTAAATAATAATGTTAGTGGTTAATATGGAGATGGTAAGAAAGCGCTAAGTTCGGGAGAGCTTAGGTTGTTACAAGGGGGTAGGACCATACTTCGGGAGAAGATATGGAACAACTTTGAGTAAAGCAGATCTTTACTCAAACCGGAGTGATGAAGATGATGAATTTAAGAGGTGTCAAGCATATCTTGACCTCTTTTGGGGATGTTAGTTAATGATTGGGGAAAACAGAGAAGGGAAGTCAGTTATACCTCTTTTGAGCCTTTTTGCTTACAAATATTTGTTGATTATGTTCTGCATGATATGATACCTGAAAACTTGGAATTGGTCAGCAATTCAACAGCCTCAGAACTACCTACCCAGCCTACTTGCCTAGCATTTTTTCTTCTTTTGCTTGGGGGTGCACTTAGACTTGCAAACCCATCATACATTTTTCTTTTTATGCTTTCCTATCTACATACTATCCTTATTTCTTCTAGAGCCCAGATTAAACTGTTGGACTCTTTTGTTTCTCTACCTATCTAAGAATCTGCCGAGATTAAACTCTTTGGACAGACTTACAATCTCTATATTCTAAAACAGGAAATTTAAACCTAGGGAGACCAAGATTAAACTGTTTGGACCTCCCTTTAACTAAAAGTAGCATACTGGGATAACTTTAACCAAATTTGAAGGCAATTGAATGAACTTGAAGTAGCCTTCTTCATTTGGAGACTGTTTGAGCAAATATGGAGCATTGCAACAAGCAAAGTACGACATATTTGGCCTGTGAAATGCCAATCATGAAAAATGCATACCTACTGCAGAAGGAGCTAACAATCCCTATGCTCATGCATATGTTTCTCATGCATGTAGTTCATCTTTCAACTTTCTCTTAAGTACAATCAAAAGTACAATATCCTTGATCACATGTACATGTACTTTCCAAGCTGAAATGAATATAACTTTTGCTGCGATAGAGTGAGTTTCATACTCATATTTTACCTTCCTGGCGAGATTTTTGCAAGAACATAACAAAAACATGCATACATCCAAAGTTTGTATGTACAAAAAGGAGTATGTCTTACTGTATCAAGAAGTTCATCCACTTCCTACCAAGCCACTTCAATGGCAATTTTTGTTGCAGTAGCAGTTCTTCATGTGAATATTCCACATCGATAATGGAATCCATAGATCCACTTGCGCCAATGTTTTTGTCCTCAAGCTGCATGTGCTTTGGACGACTTGTTGGATGCAAGTTCCAACAATGAGAAACATGATGTCCCTTCTTTTGACAAAATTTGCAACTTTCAAGCGCTTTCTGAGAAATTTTTCTTTGCCTCATCTGCTTCATGTGTGCTTTCTTTCTCAACCAGCATCTTGAAGCAACATGGTTAAATCCACCACAAAATTTGCAACAAAACTTCCTCTTTTGCTGCACAGAATGTCCATCCTTTTTGTCTTTGATAAACAATGAACTAGTAGAGGAGACAACTTTCCTTTTCAGACTTTCATCACTGTGCTTGTCTTGAAAATTGTTTACATTTGCATGCTCGCCATAAGCGACATGCTTACCCTCTACTTGCTGCAATGATGGCTTAAAACAATGGCAATCATTCTTGAAACAGTTTTGGCATATATTCATTTGAGAACTTGGGATAAATGTTCTTTTTAAATTTGCATCACATGCATTCAAAGATTTGAATTCTTCGCCATTAAACTGTTCATATCCAAGACCAACATTCTTGGGTCGCTTCACAACTAAAATAGGTTCAACCATGCCTTGTGCATGCTTGCCCAAACCTTTGCCTTCTTGATAGCCCATCTTAAACATTAATTTGGACCCCATACCTCTTGTATGTTTTTCAAAAGAACCAACACACTTTTCAATTGAGGAAATTGAAGACAAGCTTGAATGATTTACCTCATCCTCATGCATTTTCTTGGACAAAGCTTCTTGAGCTTGAAGGAGTTGTTTCTCCATGTCATGCAGTCTTTGGAGAATTATTTCCTTCTCATCCTTCATCGCCATCAATTGTGCATGAAGCTTAACACTTTCTCTTTGATCCTCAATGAGAATCTGCACCATGGCCTTCACCTTTAGGAACTCATTCTTCATGTCATCATTGAAGAATTTTGTGAAGGGGAAACCTTCACTTGTGGAAGAAGTTGACATTATGGAACTAGTCAATTAAATAAAAGGAACTTCCAAATAAGAGTTCTCAAAGCTTTCAATCAAATGACAAGCTTTAACCAATTGTCAAACAACAACCCTTTCTTATTCAAGCAACCTGGTAAGCTTCAACACTTGCAAGACAGTTAGAAGATCTTTGCACAATAACAATCAAAAGACAACTACACCAGAGATTGACTGAAAGAGCATTTATCTACTTTGCAATTGTATAACAAGAGCATTTCGAAGGCTTCCTGGCTCGTTTCAGGCTCTGTCTATAGCTTATTTGACTGCTTTTGATACAAAGAAACAACAACATAGCTCTGATACCAACTTGATCTGAATTTGAAACTACTTGAAAAAGGTTTGCAAGGTATTCAATTTAGTATTAAACATGTTTAAAACATTCCCATGCCTTGCAGTAAAGAAACAAGTGAAATTTTTAGCTGTTCATGATCCATTCAAGCATAGCAGAAATATTTCCTTTGACTGTTTAACACATCAAAATGAATTTTTTCTGCAAACTAAATCAGCCACAAATGCAAAAGAAGTTGATGAAGCAGTTCACCCCTCCTGGGCTACGTCTGCTGGGTCCAAGGACCCCAAATGGGTCAGTCCTCGTTTTGATTAAATGCTAAAAATGAAATTACATCTGATTAGAAGTCTCTACAGGTGAAATGGACTATAAAATCAGATTCATAACACATGAATCCTTCAGGATTGACTGCTGGTTCACCTCCAATGGATACCTGCAACCTGAAACAGTTCTCACAATACTGGGCCCTAGTGGCTCCTAGAAATTTCATGGCTCTAAAACCTATGAAAATGACCTCTGATGGCCAAAATACATGTTCCAATGGCTTCATCACATCCAAAATACCCAAAATCAAAAAAAAAAAATCGTCCAAAACGGACTTTCCTAGCCAAAGTTATGGCCATTTAATGAAAACTGCGAGTTTCCCCTAAAATGACTCCAGCTAACTTTAGTGGAGCTCCGCCAAATCTGGCCGCCTGCCAAATTTGGCACCACCGCCAAAAATTCCGCCATCTCCGCCTTAATTGCCGGCTCAATTTATGCATGTGACCACGTTGCAGTTGCTTGGCGGTTAGCATCGGATTTCGTGCCTGGTTATATGCTGGCCCTTGGTTCTGGGCGCGTGGTCATATGAATGGGAGAGCTGGCCCCCCAACCTTTACCGCCTGCCGATATTTGAATTTTAAATATAAATTTTTTCCGTTCATATTACAAAGCTCATGGCTATGGTGTAACGGTAAAACATTGGATTAGTTCAAAGGAGTTTGTTTGTTCAAACCTCTCCACTTTTAACAAAAGTTTTTAACATGCGACCAACTTTGCCGACGTCACCCTTGGCCACGTGGCGGCCTCCGGGCCTGCCACGTGGCAGATTTTCATTGGCTTCCAGAAAGAATATTCCTTGGAATATTCTCAGGAATATTCTAAAGAATATTCTCGGAAATATTCTATGGAATATTCTTTTTTTAATTTTTTTTTGAAAATTCAAAAATTAAGGGTCATTGGGCGATTTTGTTTTTGCCATAACTTTCACATACGGCGACCATTTTTCGAACGGTTTGTGGTGCCAGAATCGGGAGGATGAGCTCTATCCAGTTGTTTAGGTTCAAGCCAATTTTGAGCACTTTCAATTTTGAGCATTTTTTGACACTTGGGACATGAGCCCCTGATCACATCTCAGCTTCCATGTCATTCATCTTAGCTTCTACACCTTTCTTTAAACCATCCATCTTAGCTTCCACGCCATACATATTACCTTCTACGTCTTTCTTTAAACTATCCATCTTACCTTCTATTACTTTTTGTGTGAGTGAAATTTGTTGCATTTGGTCTCGTAATTTTGATATATCATGTTGCATTTCTTCCTCTTCTTCATGAGTCATGATAGAGCTTTCAAGTTGCTTACTATTTGTTTCCATTTTCTTTCTTCAGGACATCAATTATTGATAATAATGCTTCACTATTCCCTTTTAATTCCTTCAAACTAATTTTTCAAACCAATCCTATGCAAAAAATTAAAAAAACTACACACCTTTTTTCACATTGTAGGAGCTCGATATTGAATCTAATGTATCACTGTAATTTTGGATATCCAAGGTATGAAATTTCTTTATTTAGTAACCCTCTAAGTAATATTTCTAACCCCGCAAGTCTGATCAATATTGGATCCTCCAATGAAGAGTTATGCCAAATATCCCATGATGACCTGGGTATAGACTGGTTCAGTAGAGCAAACTTGTACAACGTGTCGCAGGTTACTGTTTCAACCTTAGGTTCCAAAAACCATACCCAAAAAACTAAAGTTCGTCCTCTCTTTGTAATGTCTTATGAAAATTCAATCTGATGCTCAAAGAAAAAGTTATGACGATTTTCCCAAGGTCACCTGTTTGGAATGTAATTCAGGGATTTGCAAAAACCCTAACTTCCTCAGATTATATCTCTGAAAATATAGCAAGACAAGATCTAAAATTTGGACCTGCAATTGAACGAGATTTTGTCTCAAATGGGTTTTTTTTTATCTTCTAAAAGAGTGCATAAAAAATTTATAACAAAAATTGCATGATGACCTGTTTGGAGCAGCGAAACCTTATAATCCAAAGCTCTAATACCAAATGTTATGAAACCAGCTCACAAAAAGATAGAAAAGATAGATCAACGCCTTAGAAATAAGCCTCTTCGAGGGGGAACCTCCTTTACATTACACAAATGAACAATTCTTAGATGATTCAAATGACAAAACCTCCTTTCTATATATAGGAGTCTAAGGGGTCACAACATAACCAAAGCCGACCTAACAATAATAATATAAAGGCACAAAAATATGGGGACAATAAGGGCACAACAATAACAATAATGGATACAACAACAATAGTAATGGGGGAATCACTAGTATTATAGGGACCTAACATTCATTTAACTATAGGAGTGTTTGTTGTTGAGATTTAGACATGTTTAATCCCAATTCAACTGTAATTTTAAAAGTTTTAACTTGAAATTCGATGGTAAAAAGTATCTGTTTTCCAAAGACTAGTTCATATGGGGTATGACCAGTTGTAGTATGCCCATAAGGCCTCAAGAATCCTTTATGACCAATATTTTCTATGAAGCCGAACAATCTTTTTTAAATTGCCTTCCAAAACCTTATTTGTAGATTCTACTTGGCCATTCGCCTGTAGATGATAAGGAGTTGATTTCTGGTGTTTAATTTTGTATTCCTTCATGATTGAATCAACTATATTTGATGTAAATTGAGCCCCCTAATCAGTAGCTATCTCTCTAGGTAACCTAAAACGAACAAAAATATCTTCAAAAAGAAAATCCACTAGTGATTTTTCATTAGCATTTTCCAAGGCCTTTTTCACGTAGTTTGTACAAACTAATATGTATCTCTTCTTCTTTGATGATGGATTAATGGGTCCTACAAAGTATAAGTCCCATTTCTTGAATGATTCTACAAGAACTTGTGGATGAAGAGGCATTTCATCAACTATAATTGGACAACCCATTCTTTGGCAATTGTCACAACTTTTCACATACTTTCGGGCATCTTTAAATAGACTTGGCTAATAGTACCCTAGCTAGAAAATTTTGTAGGTTGTCCTTTTATCTTAAAAGTGTCGTCCAAATGGCTCATCATGACATGCTTTCAATATATCTAACATAATATCTTCTCTAACACATCTACAGATGGCCATATCTACTCTTGTATAAAAAAATATCCCCTTGAATCCAAGAGTATCTATTACTTTTTCTAATCACTTTCTACTTTTCTTTTGATGAAACATGTGGTGGAAACTTTCTTGTAAACAAATAATTGGCAATATCAATGAACCAAGGTGATATTACAAAAATTGAAAATATATTTTCAATGGGAAAGCTATCTACTATAGGAATGGTCTCACTAGAATTGTTGCTTCAAGAAAGGAAATTTCTACCTAATTTTCCCTTCTTGACCTATCTAGTACTGTGATATTAAATTCATGTAATAGTATAAACCATCTTGTGATTCTGCTATTTGTTATTGGTTTATTCATTAGATATCGAATAGTATAATGTGTAGTATGCACAAAGACTTCATAACTTGTAATGTCATGATAAAACTTGTTAATTGCATAAACACTTGCCAAAAATTCCCTTTCCATAATAATGTAATTAATTTCAGTCAGAGTTAAGTTTTTACTAATATAGTAAATGGAATATGTTCTTTGTTGTTCTTTTTCCCCCAAAACTGATCATATGGATGAATCATAACCATTTGTAGATATCTCTGAAAGGTAATGTCCAATTAGGTCCTCTTAACATAGGAGTTGTGGAAGGTTTTTCTTTAAGCACATCAAAAGCAATTTAGTAGTCATTATTCCAATAAAACTCAATATCTTTTGGAAGACGTTTAAACAATGGTGAGGCAATTTTCGAAATACTTTTAATAAAATTCCTATAATACCTTGCACGTCCCAAAAAACTTCTTACATCTCTCTAAGAAGATGGAATGGGCAAGTTAACTATTACTTCAATTGTTTGTGGATCAACCTTAATACCCAAGAAAGGGACATGATGTCCAAGGACAACTCCATTAAACATTAAAAGAAAAAATCATTAGTTAAAGAAAGATTTGAATCTTGGCATCTTTTTAACATTTTTTCTAGCTTTTCAAGGGCTTCCTCAAAAGTGTTTCTGTAAACAGTTAAATAATCCATATATACCTCTACATAATCATGAATTAAATCAAAAAAAATAGCCCAGACTTCCCTTTGAAATGTAGCAAGTGCATTACAAAGTCCAAAAGGTAGTACTTTATAGGAATAGGCTCCCCTTGGGCATGTAAAGGTTTTATTGTCTTGGACTTCCAAGGCTATTTGTATCTAATTATAGGATGTCTCTTCATGTAGATTTGGGTTGAAGGATCATAAAATCAACTGGATATGCCCAAGATTCAATAGAAACAACGATGTCTTCTACAATTCCCTCAGGTTTAATTTTGGATCTATCATCCAATTCTAACATTGTTTGGGTTGGCTTGATCTTATCTATTTCTAGGATATCCATGGTTTCTTTTGTCATCACATTTATAGTAGTGCCTAAATAAATTAGTGTACCAAAAATAGAAAATTTGTTAACTAGTATTGTTACAATAGGAATGCACGAGTCAACATATTTTTCTGCAATGATTTGTACAGTCATGAGACTTGCCAATTTACCTATGACTTATATTGTGGATGGATATTGTTTCTTTCTGCACTTCTTTTAGTACACAATTCCCTTACTGTTTTCTTGTAAATTGATATATCTTTTATTTCTCTAAGTAAGGGAATCTTTATAGTAATGTTTTTCAATTCATCAATAATATCAAATTCAGATATAACTTTTGGCACATCCTGTTTTTTCATAAATCAATCTCTTAGGAAGTGGATTTGTCCCACAAGTTTGAGGTTGTTCTTGGAAAGGGACAGTTTGTTTCATTGTTGTTTTCAATTTCTCTTGTAAAGGGATTGTTTTTGTTTTTGCTGTTTTATTTATAGTTGTTTCAATTTGTTCTTCAATTACCACTATAGATTTTGGGTTTACAACTCTACCATATCACAATTAATCTCTTCTAATTCTACAAGACTATCTGTTACTTTTACAACAAATTCCTATAATTTTACTGGATTTCTATAATGTACACAAAATTCCTATAATATTTCTGGAGATACAAGATATGTAGGGAATGATTCGGATTCAATATTATAAACAAGTTTCTCTATTTTATTAGTTGGATTTTCAACTGGTTGAGAAGGTAGTTGTGTAGGCCATGGAGGTGGTTGATTGAATGGAAGTTGTAATTGTTGAGGTTGAGTTAATTGAGGTTGTTGTGAAGGATGTGATTGTTGTGGAATTTCTAGATATGGCTAGTATGGTTGTTGGTGATATGGAGGCTAAGGTTGTTCATATGATTGTTTTTGGTATGGAGCTTGAAATTGTGGAGGAAAAGGATGAGGAGGTATATTTCCATAAGGAAGTCACCTTTAGGTCTATTGATGGGGTTGATTTTTTGCTTCTTGTGGAGGTCATGCTTGCCATGGAATTGGTGCATTCCATGTATTCTGAGGAGCAATATAATAAGAAATACTTTGTTGATTAGGATCTTGATACATACCTATCCATGTGGTTGTCATGGTATCTGGGGTGCAATATTGTAAATTGATTCTACATTCCCTAATCTCCTTAATAATTTGTCTTTAGCTCTGGTAATGTTGGACACTCTTCAATCTTATGTAAATACATGCAAATGAAAATTATTTGAATATTAACAAAAGGACACTCTTTTAATGGATGTTTTTTCAACATCTAGTGCAAAATATAGATAAGAATTATTCTTGCTCTTATTTCTTTTTATTAATCTTCAAATCATCTATTTGAGAAGTGAGAGTATTTAAAATATCAGTCTTAAAACCATCTATTAAATTTCCTAATTCTTACTTACTGACACCTCGATTAGCTGATTTAATAACTTTAGATAATGGATTTCTTATGCTTGCACCAGTTTTAGCTTTTCCTCTTGAATATTTCCTACACAAATCACTAATTTTGTCAAATGAAAAATGTGAAATATCACCATCACCCATTATATTAAGTATATATATATATATTATATATATATATATATATTCATCATGGATTCCTTTAGAAATATGGTATGAATTGTGTCAGGACTCAATCATGTTCCTTAATTTTCTGCAAATTATTATAAAAAAAATTCTAAATAATCTTCTAAGATTTCATCTTCTTGTAACATCATTCTAAAAATATCCTATGAGAATATCTTTATCTACAATAAGGTTGATATTTATTAAGAAAATCCTTTTTCATATCATCCCAATATGCAATAGTACCTTCACCTAAACCCATGAACCAATGTAGAGCAACTCCTTTCAAAGTTGCAGGAAATAATCACAATTTTTGTGCATTAGTGTTATAAGCATAACTGTGACATAAAATATCAAATTCAAATAGAAAGGAGTCAAGGCCTTCAATGATCCTACCATAAAACATCAGAAGCACAAATGGTGCAATATTCTTCATTCTAATTTCAGCTCATGGAATGTCGACTAGGAAAGCCAAATCTTGCTTCCCTATCATTATCTTCTGGTGGTGGTCCATTTCCTCCTCCATTTCCATTTCCATTTCCTCAACATCCTCCACCAATTCTATGTCCAATAAGGTCACCTCCTACATTAGATCCTCTTTCCTCTTTTATCATGTTTTCATTCCAAAATACAGTATAAATTGTATTCCACTTTGTAGGGGGAGAAACAACCGGTGGTTCTAGTTGAATTTTTGATGTATCGCTTACGGAACTTGATCCTTTTTTTGCTTCTCTTGAAATTTCAGATCATGTTTCTTCTTCTACAATCACATGAGTATATGGGGGAAAAATATCAAAATTATTTGGAATTCTATGTTTACCAATTCTAGGTGGTCTAATAAACCTTCCTTTACTCTCTCTTAATTTATACATACAATATTTATCTCAATTGGCTTTGTAGGAAACACTGTGGTTGTGGCACAAATTATTACCTCCCGTCTTATATTCCTACTACCCAATAATAAACAAATCCATATTGTAATGTTCAATTCAAGAGAATTTTCTATTTTTTTTACTTTTTATTTTTTTTATGAAACAAATTAAACTCCTAAGCATCAGTTCATTACACCTCCTTGGAAATGGTGCCAAAATGTCAATTCATAAAGTTGGGCTACAATTTCCATATCCAAGACCATACCATTTTTGGTATAATACCTTTTGAACCTCCATATCACACTATTTTACCAATTTATGGCATTTAAAGGATGAAGTTTAAGGTAAAAAACATTTTTAATATTAGCCCTTTCTTTTTAATCCTTAAATATATATAGAAGGGTTATTTTGTTACTAATGAGGTTGAAAGATACAAAACTTGTCAAAACAGGAGTTAAGCCACCAAATTTGTTCCACATCAGCAAGAAGGATGTTTATTCTAGAAGACTGGTCTGTAAGTGAAGGTAGGGTGTATCAAATCAATGAGATTGAGGAGAATATCATGGAAATGTCATCATTTCTCCAACAAATTCTAAATAAGAATACACATTGTAGATTTGGAGTTGTTATATTAAGTTATTTTTAGCATAAAAATACCAAATTGACCATGATTTTGGGCATCTCGGTTAAATGTGTATCTTTTGTATAAAATTAGATAGATGATACATAAAGGGGTTAGAGAGAAAAAGTGACTTTAAAAAAGCCTACATAGTCTGATGTATTGAACCTATTTTTCTAGTAATATAACACAGATTTATCATATGATTTTTTAGTAATTGTAAAGAGAGCTTCTGCATAAATCACATCAAAGAGATCATTGTCGACACGTTTCAAACCAACCAGTGTGGTTCATCGTCAGGACGAGTTGAAGAAACAGATCTGGCCTAGCAAGTAACCACACTGGTTGGTTTGAAACGCGTCGACAATGATCTCTTTGATGTGATTTACGCAGAAGCTCTCTTTACAATTATGATGGATCACAGAAGCCTCAATTCTACAATTTTTAGTAATTGTTCATAATTTTCATAGCAATCAAAAAAGTTTCTTGTAAAAGCCTTTAATTACAAGGATCTCTAAGCTTAAATTTCATTCAATATTTATTTGAAGAGAGATCATTTTTATGATTGATAACCTCTATTAGAAATTCGCATTGCATGGAATTTACAATGATATCAATTTTGAAAATTTTAAGCAGTATTAGCATGAGAGATATTTCTTTCCGGAATCCTATAATTGAGAATAGATTTATGTAATATTAAGCAGTCAAGTTCATATTCTTCTTGCAAGTAAAACTAATATTCTTGCACGTAAAATTTAGATTCCTGCAAGTGAAGTTCAGAGTCTTGCAACTAAAGTTCAAATTCCAGCAATTAAGCAATGGTTTCTTATAAAATGAGTCTCAAAAGAAAGAAGATAATTGCAACAAAAAGGTCTTTACTCCATCATGGAAGTAATGTTGAAGGTACCAACAATATTACATTATGTACTTCCTTGCAAGGTATTGAGGAGTTGAATATTTTATTTACATTTATTTATTAATAGAAAAGAGTTTTGAAAGAAAGTGATTTTATTTTTAATTAAATCCTAAGTTATTGTCCATAAATTAACATTATTACCATGATTCATGCCTTTTTTGTAATTATTGCTACCATGACCATTTGTCTGTTGTGAACTATTATCCCGTAATGTGTAGTGGTGTCAGCTTTCTCCTCACTATGATAATCTTTTTATGGTTAATGATTATGAAAAGTGACATTATGTTGAATAAATTGAAGAAAAATAATAAATCCATTAAAGTTTATCATAATCATTGACCATAAAAAATTTATCATAATGAGTAGGATGACACCACTAGATGTTATAGGATAATAATTCACAACTGACAGGTGGTCATGATAACAATAATTACATAAAAAGGATATGAATCATGGTAATAATGTTAAGTTATGGAGAATGGTGTAGGATTTAATTAAAAATAAAATCACTTTCCTTCTAAACTGTTTTCTATTTAATAAATAAATGTAAATAAATTAGTTACCTCCTCATTACCTTGTAAGGAAGTATAAAATGTAATCTTTCTATTACCTTCACCATTGCTATGACAATGGAGTAAAGATCTTTTTGGTGCAATTATATTCTTTCTTTTGAGATTGATTTTACAAGAAACCATTGCTTAATTACAAGAATTTGAAATTTACTTGTAGGAGTCTGAACTTCACTTGCAGGAACCTAAATTTTTCTTGCAGGAATTTGAATTTTACTTGCAAGAAGTATTTGAACTTGACTACTTAATATTACATAAATTCTTTTCTCAATTACAGGAATCAAGAAATAAATATTCTCGTGGTAATAGTGCTAAAGTTTTCATAATTGATATGAATGTAAATTCTCTCCAATGAAACTTTCTAACAAAGGTAATCTATCATAAAAATGATCTCTCTTCTAATAAATATTGAAATTACTTTAAGCTCAAATATCCCTGTAATTAAAGGATATTATAGGAAACCTTTATGGTTCTTTTTTATTGGGATTGAGAATACATGTTTTTATAAATCTTTGTATCTACAAGAATGTACATAATTATCTTTTTTGATTATGCATTTACAGGAAATAATATTCACATTGTTGTTGAAAGTGAGAAGCTCTTTCTCTGAGTAGTTTCAATTTATTACCAAACTATAATATTTACATCTTTAGAACACTGTCCTATGGATTTTTATTGACCTTAGGAGAGTTAATGCTTGCCAGTATTTTCAATTTAAAGAGTCTGAAAAAATTAAAGAAAACTTGTTTACTATGGACTTTTTCTCAAGCCCAAGATGGTTGATGCTCACCTATATTTTCAATTTTAAAGAGTCTGACAAGATTAAAGAAAAATCTAAAGGGGTTTGTTTTCCATTATTTAATCTATCAAAGACAAATAAAGGAATGAACCTAAAATTGATAGATGACCCTCTCATTGTTTAATGAGCACAAGAAAGAATAAATTTAGCTCATTATTTTATAAATGCAAATCCGGGATGAAAGTGGATGAGGTGTATTACCCCCTCTATCCACAATGTCCATCTCTGCATCTTGAAAATTTGAAACAAAATCATCCCTAGAAACTGGTTGATGATACAACTTTAGAATATAGCCATTGAATATAAATTAAATGTTTGATTCATCAATTGTTTTTATTTTTATAGAACCATTATCAAACATATTTTAATTTCATAGGATCCCACCTAATTAATAGTAAACTTACTCTTGAAGTCTTTAAACCTTGAGTCAAACAATATGGCCCGATCTCCAGTCTTGAATTTTTTCTTCTTTATGAATCTGTCATACCATTTAGCTCTCTTCTAATGTATACAAGTGGTTTTCTATAGAGAATCTAATCACATAGCATCTATTTCATTTAAATGTAGGAATCTTTGTTGTTGAGCTTTAGATGAGCTAGTCTTAAGTCAGCTGCGATTGAAAAAGTTTAAACTTGAAATTCAATGGGAAAATGTACATGTTTTTCGTAGACTAGTTTGTATGGGCTATGCTTGTTGTTCTATGTGCCCATAAGGCCTCAGGAAGCCTTTCTACCCAATATGTTTGGTGAAGCCGAACAATGTTTGTTAAGATTCCTTCCAAAATCTTATTTGTAGATTCCACTTGGTCATTGGCCCGTGGATGATAAGAAGTTGATTTCCAATGTTTAATTTTGTATTCCTTCATGATTGAATGAACTATATTTGATGCAAATTGAGCCCAATGATCAGTAACTATCTCTCTAGGTACCCCAAAATGAACAAACATATCTTCAAAAAGAAATCCACTATTGATTGTTCATTAGCTTTTACCAAGGCCTTTTCACATACTTTGTACAGAC
Organism: Pinus taeda; assembly: GCA_000404065.3. Classification (NCBI taxonomy): domain Eukaryota; kingdom Viridiplantae; phylum Streptophyta; class Pinopsida; order Pinales; family Pinaceae; genus Pinus; species Pinus taeda. The sequence continues at coordinate 13,994 of APFE030670826.1, read as the reverse complement.
TAATCTGTGTTTCTTCTTCTTTGATTGTGGATTAATGGGTCCCACAAAGTCTAAGGCCCATTTCTTGAATGGTTCTACAAGAACTTGTGGATGAATAGGCATTTAATTGGCTACAACTAGACGACCCATTATTTGGAAATTGTCATAGATTTTCACATACTTTGGGGCATCTTTAAAGAGACTTGGCCAATAGTATCCTAGATGGAGAATTTTGTAGGTTGTCCTTTTATTTGAAAAGTGTACTCCACATGGATTATAATGACATGCTTTCAATATATCCAACATATCATATTCTGTAACACATATATGGATGGACTTATCTACTCATGTATAGAAAAGATCTATTTGAGTCCAAGAGGCACTTTGACTTATCACTTTCTTCTTTTCTTTTGACGAAAAGTGTGGTGTAAAATTTCATGTAGACAAATTATTGGAAATGTCAGTGAACCAAGTTGTTATAACAAAAAATGCAAATAAATTTTCATCAGGAAAGCTATCTACTATAGGAATGGTCTCACCAGAATTATTGATTCAAGAAAGGAAATATGCTACCTGATTTTCCCTTCCTAGCTTTTCTAATACTATGATATTAAATTCCTATAATAGTAGCAACCATCTTGTGATTCTATAATTTGTTATTGGTTTGTTCATTAGATATCGAATATTAGAATGGTCAGTATGCACAAAGACTTCATAACCTATAATGTAATGATGAAACATGTTAACTGCATAAAAAATGGACAAAAAATCCCTTTCTGTAACAATGTAATTAATTTCAGATGGAGTCAATTTTTTACTAATATAGTAAATGACATATGTTATTTGTTTTTATTTTTTTCCCCAAAACAGATCCTATGGTTCAATCATAAGCATATGTATATATATGGAAAGGTAATGTCCAATCAAGTCCTCTTAACACATGAGTTGTGAAAAGCTTTTCTTTAAGCACATCAAAGAAATTTGGTAGTGATTATTGTTGCCATTATGTTTCTGGTATGGCTATATGTTATAGATGTTGTACTTGATGGCAACACCCGTGGAAAGGCTCTCAATATGTTGAAAATTAAGAAGTACACATGAGAACAGTTCAGAAGATGCGTACCCGCAGGTACATTGTGAAGGGACTGCGGCCAGAAATGCAGGTCAGCCGTTCAGGAGGTGCGTACCCCAGTGCACTCACTTCAAGGCAAAAAAAAGCACACATTGGGTTTCTTATGTTTAATATTTGGTATTTAGCCGATGGTATTTGTGTTATTATGGTTTTGGCTCGTGGTATTGATCCATGATTTTAGGAGGAGCTTGCCTATATAAAGCAAAGAATTTCCCTTGGCTAAGCATCTTTTGCAAATTGAATATCTTAAGATCTAAAATATTGGGTTATTGTTTCAAAAGCTTGATCTATATGAAAGTGAAGTGGAAAGTGAATCTGTTAAGGGTGATCTCTCGAGCGCATGATCAGATCTGTAGATCTAACAGTCTGGGTTATTCTTGAAGTCCTGAAGTTATCTATACCCGCAGGAACGCAAGTGTAGTGAAAGAAAAGCGTGGAGATACGCAGGCGCAGAAGCCCTGTAGGTGTGGAGGTACGCGGTGCCACAGAAGGTGCAGCTTTGGAGGTACGCGGCGCCACAGAAGGCGCAGCTGTGGAGGTTCGCGGTGCCACAGAAGCCACAGCTACGGAGGTGCGCGGTGCCACAGAAAGTGCAGCTGCGGAGGTGCGCGGCGTCACAGAAGGCGCAGCTGCGGAGGTGCGCGGCGCCACAGAAGGCGCAGCTGCGGAGGTGCGCGACGCCACAGAAGGCACAGCTGCGGAGGTGCGCGACGCCATAGAAGGCGCAGCTGCGAAGGTGCCTGACGCCACAGAAGGCGCAGCTGCGGAGGTGCGCAGCGCCACAGAAGGCGCAGCTGCGGAGGGGCGCGGCACCACAG
>APFE030670815.1:0-10877 GCA_000404065.3 Pinus taeda | reverse complement strand
GCTCACTATGTTGAGGCACAATGTAACATTGGAGTAAATGAAGATTTGTTTAATACTTCACTTGCTTCCTAGAAAAATGATTGGTTGCTTGATTCAGGAGCAACCTATCACATGACTCATAGAAAATATTTTTTGAAGATTTCACTGACAATGTTGATGGAGTAGTATACTTTGCAGATCAGTCAAAAATCAAGCCATCTGGGCTTGGCACAATCAGGCTTAAACTGCCTAATCTTTCAGACTTTCTTCTGGATCATGTTCTATATCTCCCACAGCTCAAGAGAAACTTTTTTTCCTTGGTCCACATCCGCCAGCAAGGTCACTCCATTCTTATGTTTGATGGCAAGCTTGAGGTCAGAAAAGCATCTGATCATTCACTTGTCATGAGGGGAATAGAAGAAGAAAGGCTTTTCAAACTGTAAGGAACATCTGCTCATGCACAACATTTCTCATATATTTCTCATCATGAAGAAGGTACACTTTCATCAAGTTTATTATGGCATGCTAGATTTGGACATTTAAACTATGACAGTCTCCGCTTATTGAAGAAAAATGGTGTTGTTGGTTTGCCTACAATTCCTAGAAAAGATTTGTGGGTTTTTCTCTCAAGTGGAGAGGTTTTGGCCTTGGCTTGCAACCTATATCTTTTGTTCTTTTTCTTCTTTTTTTTGGTAGTTGTTTGATGATACACAAACATACTAATAATAAGTGAAACTAATAAGTAAGATAAATACAAATACATCACAAGCAATTATCAAATAAAGATAAATCACTCTAATCATTTCCCTTTAGATTTCTCAACATGGTATCAGAGCTATGGTTGGCTAAGGGCATCATGAATATCTCTACTACATTGAAGAATTTTCTCAAGAAGTGTTCAAAGGTAGCAAGCCATCTCAAGGGAGGTACCAAGGAAGCATGGAATCTTCTATTTACTCCAAAAAATAAAGTGACCAAGACAAAAGATGAAGGACTCTTCTCAGCACTCACTATCACATTTCAAAATGAGAACATTTGGGTGATCGATAGTGGTGCATCAAGACACATGACTGGTCATCACAAGCAACTAAAGCCATTGTCAAAAGGAAAATCTTTGTACTCTGTAGAACTTGGAGATAATAAGGGCTACCCCGTAAGAGGAATTGGATCAACCTCAATAGAACTAGAGAATGAAGGCCATATTCATCTCAACAACATCCTATTTGTTCCAGGTTTTCATAATAATTTACTTAGAAGATAAAGGTGATAAAGTGGCTTTCGTTGATGGAAAGGTTGTAGTATGGAGTAGAAACCCAAGCATAGAAAATGATAGTGTTTGGCATTCATGAAGGAAGACTTTACAAGTTGATATCTCCTCCTGCTCAGGCGTTGGTTCACATTGAAATCAACCCATGTGAGATTTCGCATAGAAGATTTGGTCATCTCCATTTCAAAATCCTTCCAACTCTAAGTTCAACAGCAGATGGAATCCCTGAAGTAAAAGAAGATCATGAAGGAGTCTGCAAAGGATGTGCATTGGGTAAGAACACCAAGAGACCATTTGGAAGTAGTGCTTCATGGTCAAAAGAAATCTTGGATCTTATTCATTCTGATGTCTGTGGTCCTAATACTCCTCAATTACTTGGAAGACATCTATGTTGTGTCACATTTATAGATGATCATTCAAGGAAGAATTGGTTTTACTTAATGAAATCCAAGGATGAATTATTTACAAAATTTCAAGAATTCAAAGTTGAGGTAGAGAACCTTATAGAAAGAAGAATCAATATATTAAGATTTGATTATGGAGGAGAATATACATCCAAGGAAATCATAGCTTTCTGTAAGGAGTCTTGAATTAAGAGGGAGCTGATAGTCCCATATAATCCTGAACAAAATGGAGTTGTAGAATGAAAGAATTGATCCATTGAAGAAATTCTAAAAATGATGTTACATGATCAAGAATTTCCAAAATTTTTGTGGGGTGAGGCTACAAAGGCAGTTGTATACATACAAATCAAAGTCCCCACAAGTCACTAGAAAGCAGAACTCCTAAAGAAGTATCCATTGGGAAGAAACCTACCGTATATCATCTCCGGATTTTTGGTTTTCCTGTCTATATTCATATACCTAAGGACAAAAGAAAGAAGTTGGATCCTTCAGGCATGAGGGGAACATTTTTTGGCTATAGTAACTCCTCTGAGGCCTATAGGATCTACATAAAGGGAGGACACTGAATAGAAGTCAATCGAGATGTGATATTTGACGAAAGTATTGCATTCAAGAAATCAAAGGATCTCCCTATGGACTCTGATGATGAAGAACTTCCAGTATTTGAAGAAGTTATTAGGGAAGAAGAAGAATCAAATCATGAATATGAAGGTCCCAATGAACCTATACAACTTGTTATCCCTGAAAATAGAAAGAGACCTAACTGGTTGAAATCTATACTACTTGATGCAAAAGGTCATGGAGTAGCTCAAGTCACATTCATGGAAAGCAAGAAGCCCAAGCAATACTTTGGGTATGCATCCTAAATGAAAAAACTAATAGAAGCAAATCCATCCACTTTCGAAGAATCTATCAATTACCAAGAATGGATGGATGCTATGAATGAAGAATAACAATCTATAATGAAGAATGGAGTTTGAGAGATTGTACCTAGGCTTGAAGACAAATATGTGGTAACTTCCAAATGGATCTACAAGATAAAACATGGAGTAAATGGAATTATTGATAAATATAAGGCAAGATTTGTGGCTAGGGGCTTCTCTCAATAAGAAGGCATCAACTATGAAGAGAGATTTTCTTCAATAGCAAGGTCTACAACTATATGTTCATTGGTCTCTTTGGCAGCATCGATGGGATGGAGCATCCACCAAATGGATGTCAAGACTACATTCCTGAATGCCACAATTGATGAGGAAGTCCATATAGAACAACCCTTGGGATTTGAAGTTAAATATAGAAAGGCATATGGGTGCAGATTGAAGAAGGAATTATATGGCCTCAAACAAACACCAAGGGCATGGTATGCTAGGATGGATGCATACCTTCAGAGATTACATTTCACAAAGAGTTTTGTTGATCCAAAGCTTTATATTAAGGTGGTGAAGGGAGAGCCGGTAATTATTCTTATGTATGTGGATGACCTTCTCTTGACAGGTTTGGAAGGTCGAATTGAAGAATGTAAGAAGAAACTAGTAGCAGAATTTGACATGAAGGATCTAGGGTTGATGCGCTATTATTTGGGACTATAAGTCTGGTAAGGGCCTGATGAGATTTATCTAGGTCAAGGAAAGTACGTGATCAAGATGTTAAAGAAGTTTGACATGATGAATTGCAAACCAATGACAACCTCAATGATCACAAATTTGAAAAGAATAAGAAGTTCTGAATTGAGCCCTTTGGATCCTTTCGAGTATAGACAATCAATTGACTCCCTGATGTACTTGGTGAATACTCGACCAAACATATGCTTTGCAGTAAATGTTCTCATTCAATTCCAAGTGGATTCAAAACATTATCATTAAATAGAAACAACACATATTCTGAGATATTCACAAGGAACCATCCACTACTGCCTAAAATGCAATAAAAGAAGTGATGTCCACTTGATTGGATATACATATTTCGAATGGGGAGGTAGTGATCAAGATGGAAGGAGAAGCATATGAGGGTGTTTCGGCTTGGGATCCTCCATGATCTCATGGATAAGCATAAAGCAAGATACAATTTCTTTTAGTAGTGCTAAGGCATAGTATATTGCAGCCTGTGAAGTAAGCAGAGAAGTGATCTAGTTGAGGAAGTTGTTATCTAACCTATTTGAAGGACCTATGGACCCTATAGTGATACATTGTGATAACACCAATTGTATTTGATTCTCTAAATACCTAGTGTTTCATGGAAAGACGAAGTATATCAACAAAAAGTATCACTACATTCGGAAGCTAGTCCAAGATGGTGTATTGCAGCTACAATATATCTCCATCGATGAGAAAGTAGCTAACATATTGAAAAACATATCTTCCTAGTAAGAAGATTGTGTATTTGAGAAGCAAGCTTGGTTTGGTTAATGTATCATCCCTAGTTGAGAGGGAGAGATAGGCACATCATTCTTGTCTTCACTTGGAAAGACATAATGGAGGATTGGGTAAGAAATCTGGCATATGATACTCTTTGAAGATGAGGTAGGGAATCCAAGATGAGAGTAATCGTGGACTGATATTCTTTAAGGACTAGTTATCAAAGATAAGAATAGTCCAAGGAAGTTCATACTTTGTGAACACACGGGTGGGGTATGTACCTTGAGAGATAATGATGATGGTGTCTATAAATGATTGGTCTCACCAACATTATGCTCTGACCTTGTGGAGAGATAGAGTTGTTAGTCAAGGCCTTTCTATATGATAATGTTGTTTGTTATGATGCTAAACATATAGGTTACCAATCTGACTCTTCTTATGAGATCTCTTCATATTGAGAATGTCCATGTACCATTTATGAATACCTCCATAGTTAAGAGGGAATGTTGAAAAATGTGTAACTAAGTTCGGTCTTCATAAATATGAAATGTACTTTTGATTCTTGTAAAATGTAAAATGAAAGAAAATTATTATTATTATTATTATTATAAGAGCATGGGTTTCATGCTCAAGGTCTTTTATTTTGAAGGTCAAGCACCCATTGAGTGCTTCTATAGTTTTTCCTAGGTCAAGAAGTCAAAATAGTCATTGTCATAAGTTGAAGACCCCTTCGGGCACATTGTAACTTGTAAATAAAATTATTGTTGTCTTTAAAAGTGTCAAAATGCCCTCCAAGATCAAGTTGGCCTGGCAGATGGCAAGTTGGCCTAATTTGAGGAGTCGTCCACCTTTGAGAAGTCTATATAAAGGAGGAAAATTGACCTCCTTGGAGTACATTCATCTATCACTCATAAAAGTGAAGGAAGTAGAGGAAGAAGGCAGCGAAGAAGGAAGAGGACAAAGAAGACTTGGTTTTGGGCTATTTCTCTCTCACATGTGCGAACGAAGGTTAGGGTTTATGAAGTAGATCTAGGGTTTTCCTCTACAAGTTTGATCTTGAAGAAGAGAAGGCGAGAAGGTTAAATGAAGGTCACAAGAATCCATCCTCAAGCTCCAAAAGTCAGAAAAAGCCAAGCGAAGGTCTAAGGAAGTCCTGGGAGGCTAAAATAAGTTCACACATGTTGCAACAACAACTGCAGGAGGGCCGAAAATTTCAGGTCTGCAGTGGAGGCTGAAATTCTACAGTTGGAAGTCGAAGTTGTGCTACTGGAAGAGATTTGAATGGGTTTGACTTGAACAAGGAAAGCACATCATCTGGAAAGGTTGGACTTGGTCTTTGAGGGTATTGCTCTCTATGTTCTTGTTCTTCTTGTTTTTTGTAGTTGTTTGATGATAGACAAACATAATAATAATAATAAGTGAAGCGAATAAGTAAGATAAGTAAAAAGACATCACAATCAATTATCAAAGAAAGAGAAATCACTCTAATCATTTCCCTCTAGATTTCTCAACACCTATCTTCAGTGAGAACTTGACATTAGAATTGGATCGTCACTTCTCATAGGAAGAGAGATCTTAGAAGGGGAAGGAAAAGGGGACTTCCATTGAGGATTGCTAAAGGCTCATTGTTCATAGCATCTTCCTTTGTGTCTCTTTGTAGACCTATTTGTCATCAGTTCATTGGAAATAAATGATTCATGCTTCTCATTTCTTGATCATGTCCATTTCTATTTGTGTTTGTCTCTTAGTTAGCTAAGTTGCATTGTATTTTCATGAATATTTACATTATGCTTCGTTTGTTTATAAATTTTAAATTAATCTATAAATACACTATATTTTCAAAATAAATATATAAAATGATGAAAAATAATCAATTAAAAATAATACATATGTTTATTTATATTATTTTATATATTTCTAAATTAAATATTTTTTAAAGTTATTAGAAACTTACCTAAGTAAATGCCTTAAAGATATTTGATTATAAATTTATTAAACAAGATTTAATTTGTTTTGTTGACCATTTTGTAACACATTATCTGCATATAAAATTAAAATATATAACTGTAGTTAAAATAAAAAGCTAAAATATATCATATTTGATTTTCAATATAAAACAAAAGTACATAACTCTTCATCGAAAAACAATGCTTCTAGATCAGGTGTACATAATACTTGTTATAATTTAATCTTTATTTAAATTAAAATTATATTCAATTGTGTTAATTATAACTTTCCCGAAACAAATTGGGAGAACTTTTTTGACGAGTGGAGTTGAATTTTGAATTTGAAAAAGTTGTTGAAGATATTTAGTTTTTATAAATTTCAAATATCCTTTGCCCTTTGGATTCTCGCTGTTCTGCGTGTGATAAAAAGCATTTCAATCACCTTCAACCGCTAAGTTAATTGATGAACAGAGATCCAAGGGATCCAAGGGTTACCACAGGATCCGACGGTGGAGAGATTTTGATCGTTAAAGCATTAAAGACGAACTTAGCTTTTGTATGCAATATATAATAACATATTTCCTCTCCCTGCAGTGCATTCTCGGCTCTCTGTGCTCTCTCTCTCTCGATGTTGTTGTGTGGTCTTTGGAGCTCTCCTCTTTGTTTTTCGGTTTATCTTTATGTTGCCTTCTGTTTATATGGGTTTGGAATGTTGTTTTGTTTGCCTTTATGTTGCCTTCTCTTTGTTTTTCGGTTTATCTTTATGTTGCCTTCTGTTTATATGGGTTTGGAATGTTGTTTTGTTTGCCTTTATGTTGCCTTCTGTTTATGTGGAAATGTTGTTTCAATTATTGTTATGTGCATGTCGGTGGATGTTCGTCTATGAGAAAGAGACAGATAACTCTCAGCTGAAGAGACTTTGATGGCGTAGCATTCTGTGAATTCATGGAGCCTGGAAGTGATCTACATCAGCGGTGATTGTAAGTGTGGACTGGAATTAAATTTGATTTCAATTTAAGGAGGGAGGAAGATCAAGCTGAAGATACTTTGATGGCGTAGTATTCTGTGAATTTGTGTCAATAATATTGAAATATTGATTGTAAGTGTGGATTGGAATTAAATTTGATTTCAATCTAGAGAGGGAGGAAGATCAAGTAGGATATTATGTGGATTTGCAATATTACATCACATTAGTTATACTGATCTTTGCGTTTCTTTTCCTTTCTTTCTTTGATTGCAATTTGCCAATCAAGATCATACAAGGAAATAAGTTTTGAATTCGATCTTGTGATTTCCGGGATGAAATAACTGGAATTGCTGTTGGATTTCCCTTGAAGTTTTACTTCAGGTACAATGTTTCCTCTGGCTTTGAGAAGTAATAGATCTGTTTATGTTTTCTTGGCTGTATAAACAATCCTTTTATGTTTTCTTGGCTGTATAAACAATCCTTTTATGTTTTCTTGCCTCTGGTTTCGAGAAAGAAAGAACATATCTATTTCAATTTAACGAGTGAGGAAGATGAAGCCAAATATATAGTTGTATTACATATTATATATTTATCTCTGCGTTTCTTTCCCTTTCTTACTTTGATTGCAATGGTTTCGAGAAAGAAAGAACATATCTATTTCAATTTAACGAGGGAGGAAGATCAAGCCAAATATATAGTTGTATTACATATTATATATTTATCTCTACGTTTCTTTCCCTTTCCTAATTTGATTGCAATTTGCCAAGATCTTGCAAGAAAAAAAGTTTTCACTTCGATCCTGTGATTTCCGACAGGCCAAACAAGTTACGATGGAAGCAGGGGCTGCGATGGAACAATTGGAATTGGTGTTGGATTTCCCTTGATGTTCTACTTCAGGTACAATGTTTGTTTCCTCTGGCTTTGAGACGTAATAAGTTGGATTTCCCTTGATGTTCTAATTCAGGTACAATGTTTCCTCTGGCTTTGAGAAGTAATAGATTTGCTTATGTTTGCTTGGCTGTATCAGTGTGTACAATCCTTTATGCGTTATTGCCTCTCTGGTTTCTAGAAAGAACGAACATATTTATTTACTTCCTCGTTTTTTTTGGTTTCAATAAATAAAGAAACAGATTAAATTTGTTGAAGTTTTCGGACTGTAAATGTAAATTAATTCGTCTGGTTCATATTCTTAGAAAGACGAAAAATGAATAAATGAAATCCATGTATCATGCCTATCTGTGTGCTTTGAATTTGAGCTGCCCTGTTTGCACCTCATTTCTTTCTCTCTGATCACTCTTGAAATCCTTCACTTTATAATTTTGATTATTTTACTTTTTTAAATCCCTAGCTCAAGGTATTCTGGAAAGAGAAAGAGAAATCGTAATCGATTCTTTACGTTTTCCCGCTTAGAAATAACCCTTCATGTTTTCTTTCGTTTCGTATTGTTAGATTCTTTACGTTTTCCCGCTTAGAAATAACCCTTCATGTTTTCTTTCGTATGGTTTAGATTCTCTGAGTTCCAAAAGGATGGATCACATTACTTTCATTTTTTTGGTTTTCTTTATTATTTTAATGTTTTTTTTCCCAGAAAAATAGATAGTTTCAATTTGTCCATCCCGAGTTTGAGTTTTGAAGATGGGTTAAAAATAGTAATAATAAACCCTATATAATTAGAATTTTCTAATTTTATTTTAATATATTTGATAATTTTATTTTAGTTTTCCAATTATTTTTAAGCCAGTTGCTCATCATAAATTTTATTTTTATTTCCCAATAATTGTAATGGTTTAAAACAGTTTTATACATGTTGCCAAATACATTAAGTTTAATTTCTATATAATAAGTTGGTCATATACAAATTTAGAATTTGGGTCATTCAATAATAAAGGAAGTTTAATTTCTATATAATAAGTTGGTCATATACAAATTTAGAATTTGGGTCATTCAATAATAAAGGAAGGGAGAAAATTATTCTTATGGATTATTTTCAAGAGTATCACCATATAAATAAAGTGTTTTCTAATTTCATTAACCGTATTTATGGTATAAAATAATCTATTCAATTTAACCAATTCTTATACTGGATTACTATTGAACACAATAATTTTTTTCTACAATATTAATATTTTTTAAAATTTCTCTTTAGACATTAACTCATATAAATAAAGTGTTTTCTAATCTCATTAACCGTATTTGTGGTGTAAAATAATGTATTCAATTCAACCAATTCTTACACTGGATTACCATTGAACACACAAATTTTTTATACAATATTAATATTTAAAAAAAATAGACATTAAATTTCTATGAAATGTTTAGATTTCTCTACATTAAATGCCTTTTTGCTTCATATTTATTCCTTGTATTTTTTGCACAAAGAATATATATCTTTAATGTAGTTGATCCAACCAAAGTTGAGTTGGGATTTTCAGAACATTTTGGATTCAATTACAGTTATATCTAAAAATTATCACTTTTCTAGGGTTTTTCACCATAGATTTTTGTTTTGATGAAGACCCAGAAAATATATATATATATATATATATAGACAACATAAATCTAAGAATTAGGATTATCTCAACATAAATCTAAGAATTAGGATTATCTGTGACCCTTTTTATTTAGTAATTACCATTGAATACAATTTCTTGATACCACTTTAAACATAATTATGTGAATCTTGATAATACAATTTCTTGATACCACCTTAAACATAATAATTATGTGGATCTTGATGCCAAACTGCAGAGACCTACCATCATATTTCACTTGCATTTCATTAGTTTATATGGTTGGTTTTTCATTAATAGTTTATATGTTTGATTTTATTTTAGTTGTGAAGTCTTTTTTTGTAATTGTTGGATTTTATGTGAATTTTCTCATGTGATACATTCAGATGGCTTGAAGATCAAGATTTAATTGTGAAAGTGATGGTATAGCTTACAACCCTTTGTGTAGATTCTGTAGATGCATGTTTTTATTTAAACTTTTTGAAAAGTCTTTAAAAAAACCTAGTTTCTAATTTTAAAATATAATCTAAAGTATGGGTAGAAAAACAAGGGAAAAAAAACTAAATAAATTTCAAGTTAATTTGAAACCTTAACATTAAGTATCATAGAGGATTCTATAATAAAGCTTCACTAGGACAAACAGTTTCTCATTTTAAAATATATTCCAAGTAAAGGTTAACACATAAATATGTTGATCAAAACAAATCAAACTTACGACACACATAAATACATTGATTAAAACAAATGCAACTTATGAGGAATGTAATGAAGGGTATATATATATATATGTATATATGCAGCATTTACAATTTTTTTCTTAGTAACAATGAAATGGAATGTGTTACATTTTTTGTTTTTATTTAATTTTATTATCATGTGAAATATAGAATATAAAGAAAATATAAAATCATTTCATTTTTTAAAAAATGTTTATATTTTGTTAGTTACTTTTTGTTTTAAAATATATTTATGTACTCTAGAATAGAGAACGTTGTCCAAACTGCCTCTACATCTACATCTCAATTAAAAACGACTAAATTACATAGGTAATTTTAATTTTTCATATATATATAGATCAAGAATCATTAAATATTTTTTGTTTTCTTTATATTAGATAATGTTGGAAAAATTGATAGGGTGATTGAATCGGTATTTCTTTCCAATTAACAATTATTAATTTTCATAGCATTACCAATAAGGATAAAACATCAACACATTAAAATTAAGTACACCAAAGATTTTTAATTGAAAATCCTTCTAGCAAAAAATCCACCAAACACTTTCCTAATAATTTATGAGTACATAATATGCTTAGGTCCAACTGAAAGGATGCTCCAACGCCCTCTTTTGTCAATTACTACTAATAAGATTCTTCAACACCCTACATACCTCTACATCTACATCTCAATTAAAAACGACTAAATTACATAGGTCATCTTATATATATATA
>APFE030670812.1:5731-32010 GCA_000404065.3 Pinus taeda | reverse complement strand
TTTGCAGAATGAAAATGATAGAAAAGGGAAGATGAAATTGGAAGATGGCAATGGAGAGCAGAAATGGCAATGGGCAATAAGCATGTGAATGAGCCTCTTGCTTTTATTTGTGGGTTATGAATGGATAAGAAGAGATGGAAAGTGTATGTGAATGTAAATGGAAAATATGAAGTGAAATGAGGTGAATGGTTTATTATGAAGTATGGGTGTGATGGAGACAATAGTATCTAAAAGTTTTTCAAGTGTTTGGATCTGATTTTTCATCAGCATATTTCCTCTTTGCTACTGATCATTCTCTTATGAAACAAATTGGTCTCTTAGAGAGACACCATTCTCTTATAGTCATTTGTCCTTCTTCCTAGAGCCTGCAAAAAAACTAATACTTCTTCTGCAATGGAATGTAAGATTATCAATGGAGAGAGATAGCCAATCTCTCTAGTTATGATATTTACACACAAAACTAAGAATTTGTATTAATGAAACAAGTTCTCAAAGAAAAAAATCAAAAGAATTTATCCCTGTTTTGCAATTAGTGCCTCAAGTTGATGTTGCTTCTTTTCAGCAATTTATTTCATTATTCACCATTTCAAACTCTAATGATGGATTTCTCATTGTGTAGATCTTGTTGAGATTTTTTCAATGATACTTGAATCATCACAATATGATTTTGTATGAGAAAGTTACGTTGATTTAAACAATGAGGTTTTTTTTCAGCTGCGAAATTGGAGAACAGCGGCGGAATTGGAGAGCAGCTACGGAATTGGACTTTAGTTGTGGAATGTGCACAGTTTCTGTAGCTAAAAATCTTGAATAAAAAATTAGCCATTCATCTTTCATCATCAGTCCAAAACTAATCAAAACCTTCAAAAAAGTGAGCAAATAACTTATTGATTTCATTGATTCAATTTTATTTATTTATTTTTTAAATAAAAAAAAAAACTGTGCTGACAAATTTTATATCATCGCATGCCTTTTGATATTCATATAATACAAATCCATTGAACATAGATTTAGGCTGTTTGCGTGTGACATTTATAGTTTATACCATCAGCCAAAAGAAATTCAAGGTGCCGAAGTCTTCCTATCCCATGACCAATGATCAAATTTAACCTCCACAAATATGAAACATATTTTCGTTTCAAGATGCTCACATTTCAAAATCGTCAATAGAAACCTATCCGTGTGGTGAATTTAGAGCAGATGACAATCTTACTATGAAGTATATGCATGCACTCTAGAGTGCAGACAAGGAAAAATATTGTGAAGGCACGACAGAAGCTAAAATTCAATAAAGCTAAAATGCCTTAACTAATTGAACTTGAGAGAAACTCAAATAGGACGGATAGGGAAGCCTATATTGTTGTTGATGTCCCAAACAATCTCATTATCGTACTGACTCTTTCAGCAAAAGCACATGAGGTGATTCTCTTTCGTGGTACATGGAAAGGATTTGACACAACGTCCACATATGCAGCATGAAACTGTCTAAAAAAACTATCTACGGATTCAACCAAATAGATCACGGCATCCACCTTGGGGTCCTTAACAGCGATTTTGAATAAATTACCATGTTGAATAATTTTCCACATCTTATTAATCGGCTGCGAAGAGCCGTATACAATTGGTTCACATAATGGAGTTAAACAGAGTTGTATTCAATTGAGCTTGTTGTTAAACAGCTGTTAGATGAATTATTTAAAACAAGAGATGTGTAATCATGATTGATTTTTACCACATAGTTGACTCCAAATTGAAATTCTCTTGCCGAATTATATCACAGCTTGTAAAAATCCGTTTTTCTTCACGCGACAAGCAAAAAGAGGCTTTAGAGAACCGAGAAATTCTCTCAAACCGCCACGAATTTCTCAAAATCGTTTTTAGGTTATCTAATTGACCCTACTGGCGAAAAAACCCATGTTTTATTTTTCCCAAATTCATCTCCATTTGGCCAGATCATGCATTCAAAGTTTGACGTTTTTCTCTATTTTGCGTTTTTGTGAATTATTATGGTTGAATTTTTTTCATTTGCAGGTCCGTTGTTGGTGAGTGTCTTGGAAAATTCTTACAGAAGCATTATGAACAGTCATAGTTGCGATAACTTACCACATGGAGATTTTCTTTGATTGTATGCGCTTAAAGATAGCATGTGTCCGTTAGATTTACCTAAATCAACACCCCTGTTTATGTGATTTTGATCTGCATTTTGAAATTCCACTATTGAGCTCGGCTTTAATGGAATAAATTTTATATTGTAGGTTTGTTGAAGCTGAACTAAGGATAAGCATCAATTCACCGTAGCTGCATGTCACAATTCATTTTCTTGGCTCTTCGTTTCACGAGTTCAATCCTTAATTTATTGTTTATACTTTGAGTGCAATCCCTTGTTATACTTCATTTTCGTTTGCCAAAAAGAAATTTTAATGCATCTTAGCCCTATGTGGTTTCATAAGAGTGGGGGTTTTATTTTTTATTTTTTAAATTACAATATGTTAATTTCGCATAAAATTAAAATATACATATATATATTTACGTAACAAAATAATAAAATTTTTTATATTAGTTTTTGTTATATATGAATTGTTAAAAATTGTTTTGTTAATAAAATATATATGTTATGACTTTCAAAAATTAAACAATATACATATTTTTTTCATTAAACAAAACAATGATTTATTTTATTATTTTTATTTTGAATCAAATGAAGATGAAGTTTATTTTGTTTCCTTTTTTTTTTTTTTACATAACAATTCCTTTTTTTCTAATCCTTCCAGATCACACAGAAGTGCAGGAGGAGAGCATACTCAATGAATTATTAATATTATTGATTAATTTGTTTTATAACATTCTTTTTTTGATCCTCCAGAATTTGACACAAGTGCAGGGGGAGAGCATACTCAAGAAATTCATTAAATTTTTTTTTAGTTTAAGAAATAGCTCTCCTAATTACAGCTTCCCCGACAACGGCGCCAAAAATGTCTAGTCAATTTAACATCTTAAATTGCTCTACATAAATTATCAATCCGGGTATCATAAATTGATGAAGTGTGGTGCACCATATGTGCTTAATTAACCTTTTTCTTACTTCGTTGTTTTATAGTTTATGTTGTTTTTGGGGTTTTGTTCTTGTTGGTTCCCTAAAGTGTTTAATGCAAATGGAAATCATATTCTAAGGTCTTAAGAATACTTCTAAAGGTTAAGTATGGATAGAGATTTCAAGACAAGTTTTATGTCCCTAATGGTAACTTCCAAAACTTAGCGCTTCAAAAGATCTCAAAACATGCTATTGATCAAATCAATACTTGAACAAAAGTGTAAATATGTAGCTACTTAAATCAAACAAAAGATGAAATACTGATCATGAAATCATTGTCTCTACTGCTTATCTAAATACAGAAATAAAAGTTAAGCTATTGCACTCAAACAAATCAAAAACTGCAAACTAATAAAAGTAAAATCAAATCACATCATTCATAATCCGATAGCTCACCAGGTAGTCTAAGCTATGGCTTTAGGAGGTAACGCCAATGATATGAGCAGTTTGATATCTAATTGCAGAAAAATAAAACTAAAATCAAATCACATCATTCATAGTCCGATAGCTCGCCAGGTAGTCTAAGCTATGGCTTTAGGAGATAACGTCAATGATATGTGGAATTTGATATCTAATTGCAGAAAAGTAAAACTAAAATCAAATCACATCATTCATAGTCCGATAGCTTGCTAGGTAGTCTAAGTTATGGATTTAGGAGATAACGTCAATGATATGAGCAGTTTGATATCTAATTGCAGAAAAGTAAAACTAAAATCAAATCACATCATTAATAGTCCGATAGCTCGCCAGGTAGTCTAAGCTATGGCTTTAGGAAATAACGTCAATGATATGAAGAATTTGATATCTAATTGCAGAAAAGTTAAACTAAAATCAAATCACATCATTCATAGTCCGATAGCTCTCCAGGTAGTCTAAGATATGGCTTTAGGAGATAACGTCAATGATATGAGGAATTTGATATCTAATTGCAGAAAAATAAAGCTAAAATCAAATCACATCATTCATAGTTCGATAGCTCGCCAGGTAGTCTAAGCTATGGATTTAGGAGATAGCATCAATGATATAAGTAGTTTGATATCTAATTGCAGAAAAGTAAAACTAAAATCAAATCACATCATTCATAGTCTGATAGCTCACCAGGTAGTCTAAGTTATGGCTTTAGGACATAACGTCAATGATATGAGGAATTTGATATCTAATTGAAGAAAAGTAAAACTAAAATCAAATCACATCATTCATAGTCTGATAGTTCGCCAAGTAGTCTAATCTATGGTTTTAGGAGATAACGTCAATGATATGAGGAATTTGATATTTAAATGCAGAAAAATAAAGCTAAAATCAAATCACATCATTCATAGTCTGATAGCTCACCAGATAGTCTAAGCTATGGCTTTAGGAGATAATGTCAATGATATGAGGAATTTGATATCTAAACTAACTAACAAAGCAAATGAATAAGACTGAAATCAGAGCATAACTGAAATTGAAAAGCTAAAAAAAACAAAGTCAGCAGAGAGGTAAATCTCATGTCAATATTTGATGCAAAAACTAATATACAATCAACCGGTTGAACACACTTGCATGAATTCAAATTGCATGAATGGAAAATCTAATCTATCAAGCTTGAAAACAATAAAATGACATAATGAAATCAAAGTAAAATTACAAAATAAAATCTACTCTACCTTACATTCTAATGTGTTCCATGACATCTACTTCACATCTCCTTCCATGTTGGGAACATCAAAGTTTTATTCAAATTCTTCAAAATAAAAAAGTACAACAAAGCTCTCTAAAGCTTTCCAAAGCCATCTCACAAGCTAACAAGCTAAGACTAACTAATGAAGGAGAGAGATCTCTTATTTATACAAAAAGATGAGAAGCCATCTCATTAATGAGAGTCCATGAATCTCTCCCTCTACCTCTAGAGTCCTAATCAAAAAAGGAACTAATAAGACACATGTCTTCTTAGAGTTTCAATACAATTAGGAGATGTGACACATATTCTCATCATCCCATGATTCTTTCCACTCAAATTCGAATTTAGCCTTAGAGTGCCACATAAGGGTCTTCTAGAAGCCTCATTTCAACCTACACATGTCAACAATCTCAACCCACTTGTTAGGTATAAGCATATGCACATTATTTTCTAATTTTTAACCACAAATTCACTTTAAAAGGCAAAGAATTAATAAAGTTTGGAAAAACATAAATGTGGGCCAATGATAATGAAATTGAGATGAATGTAGTGACATAGTAGTGAAATGGAAGTGATATAATGGACATAATAGTGAAAGTGTAATGGAAATGAATGACATTTTCAAAACCCAGCAAATTCCATATTGTAACTCTCTTTAAAATTTAAAGGAGTTGAACTTAACACTTGTAGGCTATCAGGTTGTGTTACAACCAAGCTATTTGGAGAAAAAGGGGTTCCATTCTATTCAAGGGAATTTTGTTCCATAAATGAGCAGGGTAGATGAGAGTGGATAGGGAGAGAGAAAATAAAGAGGATTTGTGCACTATAACAATTGATGGGAAACAGGTATCACTTCTTTGTATTTGCACCCATCTTCCATTCAGAGAAATAGAGAAAATTAGTCTCACCTTCCAACCGGGGTTTTTTCCTAAAAGGGTTTCCCAAGTTATATCTTTTGTCAATTTTGGTTTGTGATTTTTATACTATTGTTCTATATTTTCTACATATTTTATCTATTGCATGCATAAGCATAACACAATAATTAATTAATCTAGAATTCTAAGGACAAGTTAACCCTCATTTTGTAGATTTTGGATTTTAAGTCTAATTTCATTATATCTATTGTGACGAACTGTCCAGCAGAATGTCTATGGTAGTTTGTGAATCATATTGGTAAAAGAATAGATTTATTTAGGTATATTGTGGGAATTTTTAGGGTGGTCTAGATCAACTAAACTGAAAGTCATGAAACCTTAGCAATGGTTGATGAATGTATCAGTAACCATCCAAATACTACAAAGGAAAGATTTGTGTGGCTAGATGCACAAGTCATAGATATAAACTGTAATGTGAGCCTCCTCATTGAAGCTCTGATGACTGAACTTGGGTTATTCATAGAATATGGAGGTTCTAACATGGTGATCAAATTGGAGAGGAAATTGATAGATTAGAAAGAACCAGAGAGGGATAGGGAAAATTTTAAGAACCACCCTAAATTTATATGTATAATAAATGGGTGAATCCCCATGATACATAGGAAAAATGGGAGGCAATTTTATCAATAATATAATATGTAAATATAATTTTTTTGGTGAATCTCTCACCAAATTATATTATCTTGTAAATTCATGGCTAATCTTTCATTGAATTATAAAATCTTGTAAGATCTTGGCAAATCTTTCACTCAATAATAAAACATTGTGAATTCTTGGCAAATGTTTTGTTAGAGTATGAAACCACATATGATAATAGGAAAACATATTCATTAAACTATAATATATTAACATACATGTTTGGAGAAAAGAAACATAATTTTCTCTTCCTACAAACAATGTTTCAAGTTTCAGTGGTTGTTTTTGTCAAGGTTCTTACTATACATTCTTTCTTGTCCTTCTATTAGTTTTGATAATATTCTACAAAAAAATTCTTGTAGGTGTTGATCTTGACCACCAGTTCTGTAAGGTAGGAGAGATTAATCTTTTCTCTACCACATTTGTCAAGCTATCAAATTTATTTCTTATTCCATAGACTCCAACTGCGAGATAAATAAAAAATAAAAAAAAAATAAAAAAACAAACAACATCAAAGTTGTTTACCCAAAATGCCAACAAGTAGCAAGCCCCAACTTAATATAAAAAGAAGTAGTAAGCATCACCAAAGGCAAAGAGGATCTTAATGAAAATAAGTGAACCATTGTTAGAAGCCTCCAATCCTAATATTAAATATATAAATGTAGATTTATTATTATTTTAATTGGAATCTTCATTAAATAATAAAATTTAATTACGTCTCTCCCAATCTAAATTGCTTATTAGCATAATTCACTACTTTCATACGTCTTGCCCTTTTTAACAACGTTGTAACATGTGGATTAATTTCTTTTTTGGTGTACAATCTCCGCCTTTTAGGACAATATGGTGCAGTGGCCCAACCCCTACAGATCATTACGAAAAACTAAGAATAACAGAGAAGATGAAAGGTTGTACAAACCAACATATTTTTCAAACAACTATTCCAACATCAATACCTTAACTTTTTCACGAAGATATCATATTGAGAATGTTTGAAAAAAGGTGGGAAATTTGGGCAGTGGCTATCTCTCTTCTGTGAGGGTGATGCGGAAAGAGTGATAAGATTCACTGTTTTGAATTTTTTTTTGTTAAATCAGAAAAACCAATATTAATGGATATATTGGTATTTTTCACTAAATTTTGTGAAGTGACTAAATGTAGCTTTAACCATTCACCTTAAGATGTTTTGTACAATATAATATCCTAAGTCTATTTAATGTCTTCATTATCATAAAAACCAACCTATATCCATCTTAACTCGACATCTACCACTCTTAGAGGGATGAAATGTATTTATCCCTCTCAGCACTTGGTAGACCCAGAATTAAGATGGATCTAAGCTGGTAGAATTTCCCCTTTAAATAGTCTATGCTCACATGAATACCATGGTATTACCATGGTCAATACCATTGGTGATTCATGTTAACCTGGGCTTAAAATTACTATTAGTAATTTATAAAAAATATAAAATAATAATTGTTTTTTATTTTATTTTTTTATTTTAACCAAGTTAAAAATGTTCAAGTGACATTAAATTACAAGATCCATTTTTACTGTTTAAGTGACATTAAATTACAAGGTCCATTTTTACTCTTAATCTACCAAGCCCCGAGAGGGATCAAATATTTTTTCACTCTATCCTAGTTTTCATATCACGATATTTATATTTTTTCACCTAGTTTTCATATCATGATATTTATATTTTTTCACTCTATGCTAGTTTGCATATCACAGTTTTTTAGTAAAGATGGATCTATGTTGGTTTAACCCTTTAAATAGGATACATTCCACGTGAATACCATGGGTCAATACCATGTGCCATCTTTATTTTTATTAATACTAATATTAGGGTTAATAATGTTTTTTTGCATGGTGTTATTAATAATTTGGCCCATGGTATTTGGCCCATAGGCTTCACCTAAATATAACGCATTTTTTGAGTGTTCATAAGTGTAATGTGACTTACTGAGTAAATATAAAAAAATGTTTTTATTTATTTACCATACCTTTGGAGCAAGTATAAAAAGAGGCTTTATTTATTTACCATACCTCCACTTTATTTATATTTTTATTTACTTACACCCTTGCGTGTTCATAAATATAAGGTGACTTACGGAGTAAATATAAAAAAATGTTTTATTTATTTACCATACCTCTCCTTTATTTATGTTTTTATTAATTTACCATACCTCTTTTATAAATATTGTATTTGGCCCATAGGATTCACTTAAATAAAACCTCTTTTTTGAGCCTTCATAAATAGAATGAGGGTTCTGGACTAAATATAAAAAGAGGTTTTATTTATTTACCATATGTCTAGTTTATTTATATTTTTATTTATTTACCATACCTTTTGAGTAAGTATAAAAAACTTTTTATTTATTTACCATATGTCTAGTTTATTTATATTTTTATTTATTTACCATACCTTTTGAGTAAGTATAAAAAACTTTTTATTTATTTACCATACCTCCACTTTACTTATATTTTTATTTGTTTACACCCTTGCATGTATATAAGGTGACTTTTGGAGTAAATATAAAAAATGCTCTACTTATTTACCATACCTCTCATTTATTTATATTTTTATTAATTTACCATACCTCTTTTATAAATATGGTATTTGGCCCATAGGATTCACTTAAATAAAACCTATTCTTGAAAATTAGGGCGAATGGAAGGTTGTAAATCCTAATTTCAAGGGCTAAATTTACCTTTTTTACCCTCTCCCTTAAAATAAGGTGGGCTATTTGAGGTGATTTGTAAAATTGTACTATGATACAACATATTCGCCCACTAAAAATTTAAAACCCCTTAATTTTGCCAAAGGGTGAAGATTCGCCCCTACAATTTTCCATGTTTTCTATCATGTTTGACTTTGACACGTCTATTCACATGTTAGAATTTGTACATTGCCCGGGTCAAGACGGAGCACAAGACCTTGGATTTTTTCTGATGAAATCTACGTTGCGTGCAATTATGAGTTATTCATGATTGTATACATGTTTCCTCTAGATGGATGATTGCGACCATACCGTGGGTCTATATTCATGATCCTTTATATTTAGATGGTTGCGATCATACTTTGGATCCATACACATGATCCCTTCTATTCAAATGGTTGTTTTCATATCACAAATTCATGTATTATTAGATGCCTATTAATGTATCATTAGGCATGATCATCAGAGATGTCAGATATGTACATGTATATGTATATGCTTGATTTGCAGATCTCTTGGTGGTGTTGTTCTAGTCCTTGTATTGACTTGTAAAGCATCTCATCCATCACTCCTTGTTCTTCTTTCATGATTTAGGGGGCATCTGTTACACATTATTTGGTCACACCTCTTGTTCACTTCCTGTTCCATATACCAAAGTGCCAAAACATTGACAACTGTGCAACATATCCATCATGATATACAGACCAAAACCTCCCTGAATAATCAAACGAAAAATTCCCTGAATCCATTTTGAAGAAGGTTAACTAAAAACCTAGTTTTTAGGGCCAACATGTTTTTCTACATTGCCTACCTTTGCTGATGGCAGGTTTCATAGTTCTACCATAGCACTGCTAGCACAAGTTTTGATATGAAAACATGTGCTAAACCTCTTCTAGAAGGTTTTCCCAAACTGGAGGAGAATCTTCGTGCACTAGAACCTTCGAGAACATCGAGATGAATATTAGTTATTGTTGATATGGTCGAGCTCTCCCATTTGGACCTCTTGATCTTATCATCATGGGATTTCCCCTTGAGATGTGCACCTTCCTCCCTCTTTTTTGGATCCCTAACTCCCTCCCCCTTCCTATAAATCTACTCCCTTCCATCCCCAAAGGGTTGGTGATTGATTGTTGCATCCCTATGTTGAGATTATGCTTAAATGCTACCCATTCTAGCTTGGAGAAGGAGTGCTTGAAGAGTCTATGCTTGGACTTGGACATCCACCAAAAGGAGGCCTCCAACATCAAGGCATAGGTTGTATGCTTCCATTTTTAGATTATTAATATATACATTCGATGTCCACTTTCCATAATTGTGTAAATGTTTATGCTTTTATCTTAATACTCCTTGATCTATTAAGTATTTTATGTTTGATGTATGCCATATATGCTCTTGTATCTTGCATAACTCTTTGATCTTCCTTGCAGGTACTCAAACGTGAAGAACAAGTAAGGAGTGAGGTCTGGAACGAAATAATCAAAGTCATCTCCAAAGGACTAAGCAATTAGCATCAAAGTGAGGTAAGCCATTGTCTCTCTCTCTCTCTGAATTTGTTAAACATAAGCTAGGAAAGTGTATGTTAGTTTGTTGCTAGACCCACTCATTGGGCTAGAGGGATCACCTCTATCTGCAGAGGGGATTTACGTTCACAACATCACTGAAAAATTATTTCTTTCCTATCATATGGAATGAGGCACCACTATCCAGATACCACACCTTTCCCATCACTACGCTTTCTATGCATGCAATGAGGGTGAAGTCCAACTCAAATTTTGAAGCCAAAGCTTCACCTGGCACTCCTCTTGAGGGCTTCTTCCCTACCTTCTTGTGTGGATACTTCGTGGCGTAGTGTCCTAGTTCATGACAGTGAAAACACTTGATTTTGGACAAGTATTTGCTCTTGCCCTCGTATTGGAATCTCCTTTGGATTGGGATTTGTTCCCTTTCCCCTTCTTTTCCTTTCCATCCAAGGCATAATTCTGCTAATTGTAACACTTGGATGAGGCTCCATCTCTAGTTCTTCACCTTATTTATTCTTGCACCAAATCAGACCATATGCATTCCCAATTTGGTACCTTCTCCCTCCCATTTAACAAATCCTGGTAGTTGTGCCAGCTCTTGGGAAGGACTAGAAGTGCTAAGCTTACCAAATCATCTTATGCCACAGTAACCCCAACCTTACCAAGTGGATAACGAAATTGTGTGAAAATATTGAGGTACTGTGGAATTTATGTCACGCTTATGCATCTTGATATTCCAAAGCTTGTCCTTGAGTTCCAACTTCCTGTGGTCACTACTGTTATGGAATAAATCTGTCAAATCTTGCCACATTTCATATGGAGTCTATTTACACTAGACATTCTAGATAATATGATCTTGAGCTCCCTCCAATGTGATCCTCCTTGCCTTGGATACACACTTCTTCCAATTTGATAGATCTTGGACATTAGTTGTTGTTCGTTTCGGGATATCATGATCAATGAATTCCTTTAACCCATTGTCTTCCAACATTTCTTCCATGTTGTCTTTCCAAGAAATATAATTCTAGCTTCCCTTAAGGGCATACTCGAGTCTTAGTCCATAGAAGGCCATTTTGCTAGCTTTGAAGAAAGATCCTGCAAATTTGATCCTCCTGCAATAACAACTTCGAATTATCTTCTCTACTATGATTCCTGCTCCAATACCATGTAGATTCAAACTTCTTTTATAATTTACTAAAACATAAACTTGAATATACTCTACTCATCAACAAAACAGAATTAATCGATCATGAAATTACAACATAAAAATGAGACAATATTCAACACACATACTCAAAAATATATCTAGGGGAAAGGAACTGCTCAAAACCCCTTCCTATCTATATTGCATTAATCAGAAAATAGAGAAGAAATACAATGCTTGCTCAAGGCTGAGCAACCTCTGCACTAGTATAGTCTATCTCTCTGCCTCACATACTAACACTATCCAACACTTAACCAATTTCCATGCCTTCCAAGCTCCTATTTCCTTGACTTTTCAATGAGGAATTAGGCCACTATTAATTAGGAAATTCACCATTTAGAATTGCGCAATTCCTTTAGGCCCTTCTCTGATTGCATGCACCACCTGTACAACTTGGATTAGTCTACAGCTGATAGTATACTGCCCTTGAACTCCAATCTCAACTGGGTAAATCAAATTCTCAGCATGCATCAATTAATTTAGGTTGATTGATGATTTAACTGAATGATCACTGAAGATGATTGAATTCACACCCCACTACTAGGCCCTCCACTAGTTCCTTCATCATGTCGAACTAATTTAAATAATAATAACTTAATTTAACTGAACTTGATTTCTAGAAATTAGCAATAAATCATGTTGTAGTGAACTCAAGTGTCTCCAACTCAAATTAACCGAGTGAGAAGTTCCATGTCACCTAAGTTAACTGCTTCCAAGTACTCTGTTGAAATTGAAATTCGAATTCTAATCTAATTTGACTAAGACAATGTCAAAACTAGATTTTCTTGTTGCATTTTCAACAAAGTTGTATCACTTGTTTCCTATGAACCAACCAAAAGGTTGGTTGAGTAGAACATAAAGCTGTTCAGAAGATAGTTGAACAAGAAAGAGTTGGTGAGGATTTGTGGTGAAGACAAGGATGTAGAGGGTAAAACAAGCAACAAGAATGAACTAATGGGGAAAGGTTTATGATTTACACGTAAGGAACCTTGGTAACCTAACCACTCATGTTTGAGTGATATGGAAAAGATGATATAGGTAGAATAGGAGGAGATTCCTTTTGATCATCTTGATGAGAGTGAGACGGGATCATGTACTACAGAGCATGACCAATACTATCTAGCTATACATCCATGTTCGACGGTTGAGAATGGTGAGCAATTGATTGTTTCCACGAGTAAAGAATGCCAAGAAGAAGACACTTAGGGGTATTTTAGGGATGGATGATATGTTATTGAATTTTAGTTTTTCTATGCTAATTTCAATTACAAATTTATAAACAAATGCTTGGCCATTGCTTCCTGTGCATAGGTTTCCTTAGGTTTTTTGTGAATGTAAACAGGTAAATTTTATCAAGTCTAATGTGACATTCATGAGAAAAATAGCATAAAAGATAAGTGTTGAATAAAAACAATAAAAAGTACATCAAACCATCAATTGAACACTTAACATAGTGTTTTGATGAAGGAGTTCACCCCTCCTAGGCTACATCTCCTTGGTCCAACTTCCATGGCTTGAGCCTCTGTATTAGCTCAATATGGAAAAAATGTTGTTTACAAAGATCTACTGATCCTTAGACCTATTCCAATGTGTTCAAAATATCGAAATTATCTAGGAACACCTTTTCCTGAGCTCAATATGGTCGAATTTTTCCAAAGTTATGACAGAAATAGTTTTCTCCTAGAAAACCTCCTCCAAAACTGGAGGAACTCCAGTTAAGCCTGCTATTTTTGGATTTAAGGTCACAATCGGTGGTATCACAAAATGTGCCACCGAATTAAACTCAAGTTTAATTAATGCTAAGCACAATTAACTAGGTGTTACTCCAAGTTAATTAGCGTAATCACGCAATTTAAAGGCTAATTGTTTCCGTTTGTGCTAGCGGTTTAGGCGGAGGTGTCACATGGTGGCATTAACTGTTATGGATAGTGGTTTATGTTGGTGCCATTAGTGTTGGCTGCTAGCCATTACACAGCCCGACTGTTATCATTTTCACATGGGAGGGTTGGCCTGCGCACTGGCCCTCCTAACCTCCAACTCCAAAACTGTTAAACAATAAATATGCACAGAACACTATACATGTTAAGAACTAATGTATGGTATACTGGTATGTTTGGTGGTTTGTGTAGTGCAGGTCCCAGATTTGACCCCCCAGCCTGCCATATATTTTTTGTAAGCACTGCGTGCCCAACCGACCTTTGGGGAGCGACATGTGGCAACCTCCAAGCTTACCACTTTTCCCCTCCTCATTGGTCTATTCTAAAGCAATCATAATATGCCACATCATAACACCTAACAATGAACCAAAGCCTAACACTTGGTGAGCTCTAACTAGATGTTGACCACTATTGACCTTACACAGTCACCTGCCATGTCAGCAGTACAGACTGCTGACTGTTCAGTGACTGTGCATTTGTTTTTAAATTCCTCCTGTTTGGCAAAGCAGAGAAAACTCAATAACTTCCTCATACAAATTCAGTTTTTAGTGAAACAAGTTGCGTTAGGATCGTTTTTTTGAGACATACATGGTCGTTTAGGTTTCGAGTCATTCTGAGAACTTTGATTTTTGAGCTAAATACTAAGTGCCTAATCATTCCTCCCCAGTAGAAGCGTTTTGGACCCCAAAAAAATACTACAAATTGTTCAGCAGGTGAGGGTACAACTCCCTCACCTTCTTAATCTACAAACATTTGGATTTAGAAGGCTTTTGTCCCTTGAGTTATACTCTAAGGTATTTGACATTCCCACTCT
Source organism: Pinus taeda (assembly GCA_000404065.3). Classification (NCBI taxonomy): domain Eukaryota; kingdom Viridiplantae; phylum Streptophyta; class Pinopsida; order Pinales; family Pinaceae; genus Pinus; species Pinus taeda. The sequence goes on along the minus strand of APFE030670812.1, from coordinate 17,490 downwards.
TCGAAGTTCTAATTCTTTTGTCAAGTATGAGATCCTGCTGAAGTTCATCTATTGATGGCCGATGAACATGCTCTCCTTGATCATCAATCAAAGGAGGCTCAAACAATCTCAGATTATCAACATTAACAACATAGTATATTTGCATATAAGGAGGAAAATCAAGCTTAAATGCATTGCTACCAATATTTTCCAGAATTTTAAAAGGACCATAACAGATTAGCTTAAGCTTTTTACCTTCCCCTTGAAGTCTCTCTTTGCTAATATATAACCAAACTTCATCTCCAACTTGAAATTTGTGATCAATATGGTGTTTGTCATGCCTTGCCTTGTAGCTTCTTTGACTCTTTTCCAGCTGTTCCTGCATTGTGTGATGTATCAACTGAATTTGCTTTATGAACTTCCTTGCCTTATCGATGTCATTGTGACTATCAATGACGCCATCTTTATCAAAGATGAAGTCCAATGGCGATCTTGCCAAGTACCCAAAAAATGCCTCAAATGGCGATGTATTTGTGGAAGAATGCTTTGCTCTGTTGTATGCATGTTGTATGTAATGCAAATGCTCATCCCACAACTTGGGATGCTTGCTGCAATATCCTCTAAGAATATGAATGACTTTTCTATTGACCACCTCGGTCTGTCCATATGTTTGTGGATGAAAGTTTGTAGTCTTCTTCAACTTTGTGTCCATCATGTCCCACAAATTTGACCAAAAATTCACAACAAATCAAGAATCTCAATCACTTACAATGGAAGTAGGAAGACCAAAAGGAACCCAAATGTTTTGGAAGAAAAGATGAGTTGTTTTTTCAGCTGTAATTTTATTTTTACATGGTGTTAGTATACACATTTTGTTGAACTTGTCTACAACTACATACAAGTAATCATGACCTTTCCTTAACAGTGGAAGACTTCCTACAAAATCCATTGAGATACTCTCCCATGGACGTGAAGGTAACGGAAGTGGAGTGTACAATCATAGTTTCCTATTGCTAGGCTTACTTGTTGCACTCAAAGAACATCCTCTAATGAAACAAGATACATTATCAAACATGTGTGGCCAATAACAATACCTTTGGAGATTTGCTATTGTCTATCCTACACCAAAGTGTCCACTAATCAATGAAGTGTGCACCTCCCTTATGATATTGTTTCTTTCTCCCTGTGGAATACACAACTTACCCAAGTGATATAACAAACTATTATGTACATGATAATCCAACTCTTTGATTTGGTTTCCTTGACTCAAGCTTGCATACACATCTTGAAATTCATTATCATATGCACATTGCTCAATATAACTTTCATGCAAAACAGAATTATGCTTGAGTATATAGATGAATTTATAATAAGCCTTGAAAGCATATCAACAACCTTATTGTAGATTCCCTTTTTGTACTTGATAACCAAATGAAATTTTTGTAGAAAACCCATCCATATGAAGTGTTGTGACTGTTGCAACTTTGAATGTGATTGTAAGTATTGCAATGGTTGATGGTTGGTATGTATAATGGTCTCATTTCCCATCAAGTAGTGTTTCCATTTTTTGACACTTTATACCAATGCGTAAAGTTATTTGTCATAAGTGGGATAGTTAGTCACAACTCCATTAAAATTTTTAGAAAAAAATGAAATGGGCTTACCACGCTGCATAAGAACTGCTCCCAAGGCATAATCACTAGCATCTGTTTGAATCTAAAATGGCTGTCTAAGATCCGTAAGAGCCAATATTGGTGCTGAAATGATCTTTTGCTTCAAAGCATCAAATGCTATCTACTGTACATCTCCCCAGTGGAAGACTTTCTTGACACTAGTCAATGCATGTAATGAAGCTGCCATGGAAGAAAAATTAGCAATAAATTTCCTCCAATATTGTGCTACCCCTAAAAAGCTTCTTACCTCTGTAACCATATTGGGCTTGGGCCAATTCAAAATGACCTCAATCTTCGAGGGGTCGATCTTCAGCTCACCTCCTCCAACAATGTGTCCCAAATACACTAAATAAGTCTTGCCAAATTCACATTTTGACATCTTTAAAAACAAATGCTCTTTTCTAAAGACATCAAGTACTTTGTTTACATGCATGACATGTTCATCTATGGATTTGTTGAATATGAGAATATAATCCAAGTACACAAACAAAGTCATCTAGAAATGGTCTCAATAAATCATTCATAACTCTCATGAAAGTAGTTGGAGTATTTGTAAGACCGAAAGACATAACAAGCCACTCAAACAATCCTTGTTTAATTTTAAATGCAGTTTTCCAAATGTCCTCTTCAACTATTCTAACTTGATTATAACCAATTCATAAATCTAATTTAGTGAAATACTTTGCATATGTCAACTGATCAAGCAAATCATCAATTCTTGGGAGTGGATAACGATTCTTTACCGTGATTTTGTTCAGTGCACGGAAATCCACACACATGCACCATGTCTCGTCTTTCTTTGGCACCAAAACAATGAGCGAACCACATGGAGAAGTAGATGGGCATATGATACCTTTGTTCAACAATTCTTGAATTTGCTTCTTCATTTCCATGCTCTCCATATTCGACATGCGATACATGCCAATGTTTGAAAGTGGAACATCCTACAACAACTATATCTCATGTTGAATTCCCCTCTTGGGAGGTAACCCCTTTGGTTCCTGAAACATATCGCCATGCTTTCTTACCACATCAAACAAATTAGATTTCAATTTTTCATCACAACCTTCAAAAGATTCATAATCAATATCATTATTTTTCTTGATCATGAGAAGCACAAAATTTTTAATTGCATTTACTAGTCTCCTCATCTACCCTGCATTAACCAAAGAAATGTTCAGCTTTTTGTGATGGCCTCTCACAATCTACTCCACCCCATTGTTGATAAATAATTATTTGTTCTCATGGCGATAAAATACTGCTTTACTATCATACAAATAAGGACTACCCAAAATGATTCCTGGTATGTCAAGTGGAACTATATCTAACTCAACTTCATCAATGAACTTTTTAGTAATGGTGAACTTGAATAAACACTTCCTTGTAACTTGTAAATTTTCATTATTGACTATCCGACCCAATGGATATGGCTTATGATGAGGTACAATTTCAAGGTTAAGATTTTTTACCAGGTCTTCTGAAATTAAGTTTGATTGTGACCCACTATCAAATAATGAATCAATCTTTGTATGATTTGAAATTTACCCTTACATGGAACAATTCTATTATTGATTCTTCATTTGGAGTGTTGTTATGATTGTGTGAGGAACTAGTGCTTGAAACAACTTCTTTTCCTTCTATGACCATGGCTGAAATCTTGGTCTCATCACCAGAATCTGATCCAAGATCATGTTGTGTAGTAGCAGTCGTCTTTTGTTTTCCCTTATTGTTTTGTTTCTTAGGCCTCAGTTCGGGATGTAATTTCCAATAATGGGCTTCATCATGCCCAACTTTGGAACAATGTTGGCATATGGTTTTCTCCCCTTCTTTCTTCACACTTTCATTCTTCTTTCCCTTCCATTTTCCTCCCTTCTCTTTCTCCTTACCCTTGAAAGGCTTCTTCTTACTACCCTCTTCCTAAATGTTCTTTCCCCTTGCTTCAAGGTTCATGGTTTTCACACATACCTCATCCACATTTCTTGGATTGAACATAAGGATGGTATGTTTTAAATAGAAATGTAAACCCCCAATATATTTCAACAATGTATCTTGGGAATTCAAGTTTACTCCTAACAACAAAGCCATATTTCTAAACTCATGGGTATAGTCTTGGACTATTTGGCCTTTGAGCTGCCTAAAATTCTGTCAACTCATAATGGATTTTTGCATATAGTCTAAAGGGTAAAACTATCTTTTAATTGCAAAAACAAATTCAACCCAAGAAATGGACATCTTACCATGAATTCAAATTTCCTCTTGAGTCTTTTCTTCCCACCATATTAATGCTACTCCTTCTAGCCTCAATGAAGCCAACTGGATATTTATGTCATCTTCTTGAAGGTTTTGAATTCTACAGTAGACCTCCAATTTTCGAATCCATTTGTCTAAATTTTCTGCATTCACTTCACCATTATACATGGGAAGTTCAAACTTAATGTCCAATTTGAGTAAGGGAGTTTTTCCTTTTGGGGTTTTTGAATGAGTATGAGAAGTTTTTGTGGTGGAAGTGGAAGATATTGTTGTTTGGGATGTTGATGATGATGACGAATATGAAGATGTATTTTTGCATATAGGCTAAAAGGTAAAACTATCTTTTAATTACATAAACAAATTCAACCCAAGAAATGGATATTTTGCCATGAATTCACATTTCCTCTTGAGTCTTTGCTTCCCACTAGACTAATGTTGCTCCTTCTAGCCTCAATGATGCCAACTGGATATTTATGTCATCTTCTTGAAGGTTTTGGATTCTGCAGTATACCTCCAATTGTCTAACTTTTCTACATTCACTTCACCATTGTACATGGGAATTTCAAACTTAATGTCCAATTTGAGTAAGGGAGTTTTTCCTTTTGGGGTTTGGGAATGAGTATGAAATGTTTTTGTGGTGGAAGTGGAAGATTTTGTTGTTTGAGATGTTGAGGATGATGAAGATGATGAGGAATATGAAGATGGATTTTTGCATATAGGCTAAAGGATAAAACTATCTTTTAATTGTAGAAACAAATTCAACCCAAGAAATGGATATCTTACCATGAATTCACATTTCCTCTTGAGTCTTTTCTTCCCACCAGACTAATGTTTCTCCTTCTAGCCTCAATGAAGCCAACTAGATATTTATGTCATCTTCTTGAAGGTTCTGAATTCTACAATATACCTCCAATTGTCGAATCCAATTGTCTAACTTTTATGCATTCACTTCACCATTGTACATGGGAAGTTCAAACTTAATGTCCAATTTGAGTAAGGGAGTTTTACCTTTTGGGGTTTGGGAATGAGTATGAGTCGTTTTTGTGGTGGAAGTGGAATATGGTGTTGTTTGAGATGTTGAGGATGATGAATATGATGAGGAAGATGAATATGGTGGAGACGGAGGAAGCTTTCCTCCATTACTCTTTGAATCCTTCTTATCATATTTTTTTATCTCCCAATCTTCCTTCTTCATGTGTAGGTTTAGAGCTCTCCCTAGTCATTCTAGTGTTCCTCTCTTCTTAGAGGACTCTGACCATGTCATTCAAGTCATAAAAATCTTTCTTGAATGCTTCCTCTATCGAAATACCTTCAGTGTCTCTTGCTCCTAACATGATGGTTGTGGATTCAGGCTCAGTTTCTGGTACTGATTGTACATCTTCAATCTCAATTGAAGGAAAAACTTGAGGTGTTTCAAGTGCAGCTATAATTGAAACTTTGGGTGTAGATTGTGGCCTTCTGGCTCTCCTTCTTCTGGGCATTACCTTAGGAGTTCCAACCAACAATTTCCCTTCTCCTCTTTGCAACTTTAACCTTGTAAGCATCACAAATTTTAAACCATTAAAACCCTACTTGCACAAAACTCAAGAAATCAAGCAAATAAACCTTTGATCTAATACCAACTTGATCTGTTATTGAATGTTAGTTTTTTTGTGCTAATTTCAATTACATATTTATAAACAAATTCGTGTCCATTGCTTCCTATGCATAGGTTTCTTGAGGTTGTTTGTGAATGTAAACAGGTAAATTTTATCAAGTTTAATGTGACATTCATGAGAAAAATAACATAAAACAAAAGTGTTGAAAAACAACAATAAAAATTACAGCGAACCATCAATTGAACACTTAACACAATGTTTTGATGAAGGATTTCACCCCTCCTGGTCTACATCTCCTTGGTCCAACTTCCATGGCTTGAGCCTCTGTATTAGCTCAATATGGAAAAAAATGTTGTTTACAAACCTCTAATTTTCCTAAGACCCATTTCAATGTGTTCAAAATGTCAAAATTAGCTAGGAACACCTTTTCCTGAGCTCAATTTGGTCAAATTTTTCCAAAGTTATGACATAAACAATTTTCTCCTAGAAAACCTCCTCCAAAACTTGAGGAACTCTAGTTAAGCCCGCTATTTTTGGTGTTAAGGCCGAAATTGGTGGTACAGCCAAATTTTCTGCCAAATTAATCTCAAGTTTAATTAATGCTAAGCGCAATTAACTGGGCGTTAATCTGAGTTAATTAGAGATAATTGTGTGGTTTTAAGGCTAACTATTTCCATTGCGCTGGCAGTTTAGGCGGAGATGTCACATGGTGGCATTAACCTTCATGGGTCATGGTTTATTTTGGCGCCGTTAGTGTTGGCTGCTAGCCATTACGTAGCCCGACAATTATTATGTTCACATGGGAGGGCTGGCCCGTGGGCTAGCCCTCCTAACCCCCCATTCCAAAACTATTAAACAATAAATATGCACAGAACACTATACATGTTAAGAATTAATGTATGGTATAGCGGTAAGTCTGGTGGTTTGTGTAGTACAGGTCTCGGGTTCGATATCCAGGCCTGCCATATATTTTTGGTAAGCACTGCATGTTGAGTTGACCTTTGGGGAGAGACACGTGGTGGCCTTTGGGATTACCACTTGTCCCCTCCTCATTGGTATGTTCTAAGCCAATCATATTATGCCACGTCAATGCACCTGAAATGAACCAAAGCATGACACTTGGCAAGCTATGATTGGATGTTGACTATTATTGACCTTGCACAGTCACCTGCCACGTCAACAATACAGACTGCTGACTGCGCAGTGACTGTGCATTTTTTTTAATTTCTCTTGTTTGGAAAAGCACACAAAACTCAATAACTTCCTCATGCGAACTCAATTTTTAGTGAAATGAGTTGCGTTAGGATTTTTTTTCTGAGACGGACGCAGTCGTTCAAGTTTCGAGCCATTCTAAGAACTTTTATTTTTTAATTAAATACTAAGCATCTGTTCAATGGACCACTAGTGATTATCTAACATGAAGAGCACTCGTAGGTGAAAAGGAATGAGGAGGACGATAGGCATAGTGTGCATGATGAGCCACATTTAGAGAGCTAGTTGAAGGCTCAAGATGGAGTCATGGTCATGGTATTTCAGCATCTGTCTTTGAGTCCAACCATTGACAAGGTGTAAGTAGATGCAACGACATCCAACAGAGCTCAAAAATGTTCAGATGGTATCCACTAGGAGAAGATTGAGAAATTAAGGACCAATCTTAGGGTGTCAAAGAAAAATATAGGTTTTCTAAGGCACCATCTTACAGTAGAACAATAAAATTGAGGAGCTTAGAGTGGTATATTCCAAGTCAACAACTATGATGTCTAGCGTTGAGGGATGACTAAAGTCCTTAGTGAGGCAACAAGAGGAGTATACTTAGGAGATTCATAGAAACCCTCTTCAATAGTACATAAAAAGGTCTTGTGGTATTATTAGGCCACTTTAGCATAGTGGAGAGTGTTGGGTGTGGATCCTGATTATCTTCCTTATTCAGATGTATCACCGCATTGCACCCCATTTCATAATGTGGCAGAAACGCCACCCATAAAATTTCTGCCGCCAAGGGGGTCCTGGGGGGTGGGGGGGGGGGGTGGTGACGACGATTATTTGGAGCCCCCCTTGGCGGGGATCAGGGGTAGTGCCCCTGAAGCTAAAAATTGATGTAAAAAAATCCTTTTAAAATGTTGTAATTTCGTAGTCAATCTAGGCCATTCATTAGGCAGAGATCTGATGGTAGAAGTTATGTTTAATTTAGGTTTTTTTTCCCTAGAAGGCAACCCCTCACTATATATGAGGGAATTGTATTACATCTATGTAGATTTGTATTATGAGCGAGGAAGAGAGAGGAGATTGAGATCGAAGAGGGAATTACAACGGATCTGTTGTAGGTTGTATCTCTTCATTTTGCTGGATAATATAAAAGGAAGGACTGGTTGTTTCTTCATGGACGTAGCCCAAATTGGGTGAACCACGTATATCTGTGTCTCTCTTGTGTTGTGTGTTTTCTATGTTTATATTTCTACAAAATATTTTATGGGTCCCATTTCTCCGTAATATATAATTCTCTAACAACTAGTATCAGAGCCGAAGGTCTATTTGGTTGATAAACTCGCAGGAGAGAAGGGTTCCTGATTCAAGTGGGAGCAATGGTGGAAGATGATAGGTTTAGGATTAAAAAATTTAACAGCCAAAACTACTAGCTATGGAAGATGCAGATGGAATATTATTTGTGTCGAAAAGATCTGTACCTACCATTGAGCGGAAAGACAAAGAAGCCAACGAGTATGACAAACACAAAATGGGATATTCTCGACAGAAAGGCACTTGGAACAATACAACTATGCCTAGGAATGTCAGTAGCCTTTAATATTTCAAAGGAAACGACAAGAGAGGGTTTAATGTCGGCATTGACCAAAATATATGAAAAACCGTCGACCTCAAATAAGGTATTTCTTATGAAGCGTTAATTTAATATGAAGATGTCAGAAGGTGGATTTGTTGCTAATCATTTAAATGAATTTAATACAGTTACCAGTCAGTTAAGTTCTGTAGGGGTAAATTTTGATGATGAAGTTAGGGCTCTATTATTTCTATGCTCATTGCCAGAAAGTTGGAGTGGTTTAGTTATGGCCATTAGTAACTATGTCTCTGGATCTAGTACTTTAAAGTTTGATGATGTTGTCGATGCAATCCTTAGCGAGGAAATGCGATGGAAAAGCTTTGCTGAGACATCAGGTAATGCTTTAATTGCAGAGACTAGGGGAAGAAAAATGTAAAGAGGAAAGAGCCCAGGATATTGCAGTGATTCAAGGAAAGGCAGATCCAAGTCCAGATTAGGGATAGTGTGCTGGAAATGCGGGAAGAAAGGACACCTGAAGAAAGACTGCAAGTCTCGGAAGGGAAAAGAAGGAGACGCACAACAAGGAAACAATCATGAAGCGAATGTGACAGATGATGTGTTGCAAGATGCTTTGATTCTTTCATTATAAAATATTATTGATGCATGGGTCGTAGATTCAGGGGCCTCATTCCATGCCACACCTGATAGGAAACATTTTCATGATTATGTTCAAGGATATTTTGGATAGGTTTGATTGGGTGATGATAAACCCTGTAAAATTATTGGAATGGATACAGTTTTCATGAAACAACAAAATGGAAATCAATGGCTATAGAAGGAGGTAAGGCATGTTCCATATTTGAAGAAAAATTTGATTTCAACAGGGCAGTTGGGAGGTGAAGGCTGCGTGACTACTTTTATAGATAAAACATGGAAGGTCACTGAAGGAGCCCTGGTAATAGCAAAAGGAGAAAAGGTTGGTACATTGTATTTATGCAATGGTATTTCTAATTCTATTAATACTTTAACCTCTACAAGAGAAGATACGACATTGTGGCATCATAGGCTTGGGCACATGATTGAGAAGGGGATGCAGTTTATTCACTCAAGAAATTTGTTGCCAGGTTTGAAGCATGTTGATTTAAAATTTTGTGAGAATTGTGTTTATGGAAAACAGAGGGAGAGTCAGATTCCTTAGAGTTGGGAAAGAAAAGAAGAGTGAAAAAATAGATCTTGTGCATACATATGTATGGGGACCTGCTCAGGTATCATCTCTCAGTGGCTCTCGTTATTATGTTACTTTTATTGATGATGCAACCAGAAAAACCTGGATTTATTGTATTCGAAATAAATCTGATGTATTTGATATTTTCAAGAAATATAAAGATTTGGTTGAAAATAAGACAGGATAAAGGTTGAAGTATCTCAGATCAGACAACGGAGGTGAATATTGCAGCAAAGAGTTTGATAGGTACTATTCATAGAATGGAATTCGCAGAGAGGAGACAGTTCCAAGAACACCACAAGAAAATGGTGTGTCATAAATGATGAACAAGACAATCGTGGAACGTGCAAGGTGCATGAGATTGCATGCAGGATTGCCTTTACAATTTTGGGCAAAAGCTATAAATACTGCTATTTATCTAATCAATAGAGGGCCTTCAAGTTCCTTGGATGGTGGTATTCCAGAGGAGGCATGGACAGGTAAAAAGGAAAACTACTCATTTTTAAAGACTTTTAGTTGTGAAGCCTTTGTCCACATTAATAAAGAAAATAGAACAAAGCTTGAGGAAAAATCAAAGAAATGTACCTTTATTGGATATGGTGTTAATGATTTTCGTTATCGCTTTTATCATTATGAAAAACACAAAACCATTAGAAGTAGATATTTCATATTCAATGAAGAGGTTTTGTATAAGGATCAGTTGCAAGAAAAGAAACAGGAAAAAGAAAACAGAGAATATACAATGCTTGATGAGATCACAGAAAAAGTGAAGGTGCCTGAAAATCATAATGATCAAAAGCCAGAACAACAACAACAACCACAACATCAACAAGCACCTCAAACACCTGAAAGTGGTGTTATAATATCTACCAGGATAAGTAGATCCCCTAAACAATACTCTCCTTCATGATATTATGTATTGTTGAATAATTCTGGTGAACCATAATGTTATGAAGAAGTAGTGCAAGTAGAAACCAGGAAGTGTTGGGTTTTGTTATATTCTTTCCATGACTAGCCCACGTAGTTAACCGAGCGGGCTAGAGGGGAGGCGGACCGCCCCCTTCATTGCGTCGATTATGTAGTGGGGGGAGTCACAGGGGGTTTGAGGGGTGCAGGTAACCCCACTCTATGGGGTCCGGGGAAACGCCACAGAAAATTTTGTTTTTGGACCCTATATTAGGTTGGGTGGACCTACCTATGGTTTTGTGCATGATTTTCGCACATGGTTTTGGATGTGATGGTTTTCGGTCCATGGTTTTGGACGCGATGGTTTTCGGTCCATGGTATTGGAATGCTTCAACAATGTATAAAATATGTATTATAACATTGAAAAGAACATAATGAAAAAAATCAATCTGGTAGTCCCGGTTTTGGGACCCAGGGGAAAATCTCTGTGTATATCTTCTATTTTTTTTTTGTGTATGCTCTCACATTGTTTATTTTCTGTGTTTTAGAATTCGTATGTAGGTAATTTTTGTACGGGGTTAAAACCTACATTTGGTATTAGAGTTGTTTTGGCTTCAAGGGGATTCCTTCGTTGCTGAGGGGTTTCGATCGAGCCTATGGTATACCCCGTTTAGTGGAAGATCTGTGGGATCGATTCTGGTGGTGAAAGAAGATGGCGAGCAATGGAAAGATAGAGATCAAGAAATTTAATGGTAAGAGTTTTGAGTTGTGGAAACTCAATGTGGAGGATCTATTGGTGGATAAAGATCAGTGGATCATGGTAGATCCGGGTATTAAACCAATGGGAGTGTCTGATGAAGAATGGAAGAAGTTGGATCGGAAGGCAAAGAGCACAATAAGATTGTGTGTCTCAGATTCAGTATTGCTGAATGTATCAGGGGAAGCTACGATGAAGGCTTTGTGGGACAAGTTAGGGACTTTATACCAATCTAAGTCTCTGGTGAATAAACTATTCCTACGGAAAAAGCTATATAACCTAAGGATGAAAGATGGAGACTCGGTGACAGAGCATCTGAATGTGTTTAATACTATGGTAAGTCAATTATATTCTGTTGATATCAAAATTTTAGATGAAGATAAGTGCATTAGTTTTTTATGTTCTCTGCCAGATTCGTGGGATAGTTCGGTTATTACAATAGGTAGCAAAGCAACTGCCTTACAGTTTGATGAAATAGTCTCATCCTTGTTGATGGAGGAGATGAGATGGAAAAATATGGAGAGCCAGAATGGTGATGCCTTGCCTGTATGAGGATAGTCCCAAAAAAAAAAAAAAAAAAAAAAAAAAAAAAAAA
>APFE030670803.1:0-41089 GCA_000404065.3 Pinus taeda | reverse complement strand
AATAGCAAGGAAAGGAGCCGCATAAGATCTTCATTAGTGCCTAAGCCAATTGTATACCACCACTCATAAACATTGGAATAAGCAATATTGACCGGACTGGGAGCACCTCCTCGGGTAAAGGATTCTATAGCTGGTTGAAAAAAATGAGGATCCTAAATTACATGAGCAATGGGTCTTACATATAAGGGATCGCGTAAACATGCTTCAAAATTTCCTTGCCAAGCCACATGGAATAAATTACCAGAGGTCCACAAAAAGATTATTGCCAACTGACCAAAATGGGAAGCAAAAATTTTATGAAAAGGCGTTCTTTCCGTAATATCATCATGACCTCTCAAAGTCAGTGCGGCTCCAATACGAAACAAATACGACGAGTTGGTCCTGGGCCAAGACTTGGCTGAACTTTGGGAAATTTGATGCATAGTACTTTTAAATCCTCTACTTTAATTCCTACTAAGGCAATAATTCGTGCCAGGAAGAACGCCCATGTTGTGATAATTCCACCAAGAAGGTATTGAGATACTCCTACAGCACGTCCCTGTACAATGCTGAAGGCTCTAGGCTAGATAGCAAGAGCAACCTTCAATCTGTTATGGGCCCAAACAATAGATTTCAATGAGTCTTGTCCACTGAGCTACCACGGCCGTGATAAGAACATTAACTGAAGGACCAAACAAACAGCAGGCACTAAAAAAAGACATATGCGCATAATGAAGGAACGGGCTATAGATTAGGATCACTTGAGAGGCTCCGTGCCTCATAGCACCAAGTCACGAGCACCCGTTAATCGTAATGGAAGACTTGTGCAATAGTATTGCCTCCCGTGTAATATGAGATTTACCACTTTCCATAATCACTTATATTACTCGCAAACATCGCTGCATTTCCACTGAAATGGAATATTAATCTACGAAATTGTCATTGTTACCACACGAATATAACCAAGGATCGACATGATCCCAGGCAGATACTTGACATGTTCTCCTCTACCAGGTCATCACAAGAAAGTGAAAACAGATTCGCTTTTATCAGGTATTAACGGGAGCTACGGGCAAATAAACACCTTTAAAGTAGGATTAAAAACAGTCACATGGATATAAACATGCATGACATGTGATGTACCAAAAAATGGCGGTTCCTAATGGAATTGGTACAAAGCCCTTTGGAACCTACTGTCACCAAACCACCACTTCCCCAGGTTAAGCTGGTACTTGTTGTTGCACCAAGATTTGTTGAACCAGGTGCTAAAGCATGAGCGTTTTGTATCCATTGTGCAAAGATTGGTTGTAATTGTATAGCAGTCTCTGTGAACATATCATGAGGACGTCCTAGAGCACTCATAGCTTCATTATGAATATACAGAGCAAAAATATGGAAACCTAAGAATATACATACTGGGTTGAGGTGTGGTACAATTGCATCACGATCTCTAAGAACGTGATCTAATAAATGGTTGTATTGAGTAGTTGGGTCATAGCCTCTTACCATAAAAATCGCTACATGTGTAGTAATGCCAACTATGATAAACCCAGCAATCCACATATGATGTGTCAACAAAGAGAGTTGGGTACCATAGTTAATAGCTAGGTATGGATAGGGAGGCATCAAATACATGTGGTGAGCTAAAACAATAGTTAAAGGTCCTAACATAGCTAGGTTAGTAGCTAATTGAGCATGCCATGAGGTAGTTAAGATCTCATAAATACCTTTATGGCCCTCCCTCATAAATGGACCTTTATGAGATTCTAAAATGTCCTTGAGGTTATGACCAATGTGCCAATTGGTTTTTATACATATGACCAACTATTAGGAAAAGAACTGCAATAGCGAAATGATGATGTGTAGTATCGGTCAACCACAAACCCCTTGTTACTAGATTTAATGCTCCAAGAAAAGTCAAAAAGTTTGAATATTCTAATCAATTCAAGGTGAAAAATGGGGGTTAATCCCTCAACAAAACTAGGATAAAGTTGAGCCAAAAGATCGTGATTCAAAATAAATTCATGAGGAAGTGTTAACTCTTTAGGATCCACTCCAGTGAAGTTGGTTTATTGGGTAGAGAGACGTGTATTTAGTGTCCTACCCAAGATAGAGACTGAAGTCCTAGTAACCCTGCTAAATAATGGTTTAACATGGATTCTACATCCTGGAACCAAGCCAATTTTGGGGTAGCTTTTTGATAACGGAACCAACTAGCAAAAAACATTAAAACTGCAAAGATCAATGCACCAATTGTATTGCAGTAAGTTGTAATTCCTTGGTTATTCCAAGTGCTCCCTAAATCTAAAAGAACCCAGAGGTTATTTGTATTCCTCGAAAACCTCCACCTACATCACCATTCAATGTTTCTTGGCATACTATTGACCAAACTACTTAGGCATTGGGTATGATGTGAGTGGGATCAACCAGCTGTGCTTCATAATTGGAAAAACGAGTGCCATGAAAGTACATCCTACTTAGCCAAATAAAGGTGATGGGTAGTTGACCGAAATGTGCACTAAGGACTTTGTGATAAATCTCTTCTAAATCATCAGAATGGCTATTAAAGTCATGAGCTTTAACGTGTAAGTTCTATATCCAAGTGGTAGTATCAAGGCCTTTAGTTAGTGTATTTGAGAAATGTCCAGCTTTGGCCCATTTTTGAAAACAGGTTTTTACAAGATCTCTCTCCTCTATAATCTTCTTTACTCCAATTCTTTATTAGGCTAAGGGAGGTCCTAAAAACATATGTTAACCCAGAACTTAGAAAGTATAAAAACTAGTTTATGCCAGAACAAAGCTTATAGGAACAAATCCTAATGAAAAATAAATTTTAAACAATGAAAAATATTAATAATTAAACTGTACTATTTTTAATAAATCAAATTTCAATAAATTGAATATAATATATTTTAAAGGGTCTAGAGCCAAATGTGAAGTATTTTGACATTGTTTCTAGTTATTATTGATCATGGGTTTAACTCTCTTCATTTCCCTTAGGGTGAAACCCCTAATCAAGACCAATAATTTACCCAATTACAATTTACATTTCACAATAACAATAATTTATCCAATTACAATTTACATTTCACAATAACAATCCACTAAATGTGGAAAAATACTCTAAAATTTCCCATACTTTCCTTCCATATATATTCTTAAATTAATTTTATATTTTTAAAATAAAATAACTATCCACACATTTTCTCTATCTCCAAAATATATTATAACGTACAAAATCATTTTAAAAACCATTTTACCTCAGAAAAGTCCAATTGCAAGCCATAATAATTATCACTTTAAGGCAATGTGACAATGTGCCATTATAAGTAATCAAACAATCAATAGAGGGCCAGTGAGGGAAAACAAGGTAGATGGTGTATGGAAACATTCTCCTGCAATATGTCATACATGGCTATACAACCTTGAATCTAGTGTCCATATAGTATTAAATATTCTCTCAAAATAGTGAAATGCAAATAAAACACCACAACTTATAATATTTCACGTGCATTTGGACATAGTATCCTTTCTCCATATCTAAATCATTACGAATATATTGTTAATAAATATTTTTTTAATATTTAAATACTAATTATTATTTTAAAACCTTCTTAGTGGGTATCAAATGAAGACTCTCTTCTTTTTTTTGGATTATTTAGTGGGTCAAATGAGCATCAGGTTGCGATAGATTAGTAAGTTCAATGTTATATATATATATATGTAATTATGGCCGTTTTAGAGTATAAATTATAATTTTTTATTTTATTTAAAAAATACAATTTATATGATTTAATAAAAACCATATAATTATATATTTTTTGAGATATGAAATAATCTTATATTGTTTTAATAAAAAAATTGTTTTTAATCAAAGTGTTGGGAAATGTGATATTAGAGTTTGGGAGGAGCTCGCTACCCCACCACTTTTCATAGCATTTAAGGAGGGGTGGCATGGCCAACTCGCCCTATGTAATACACATCTGAATGGTTTGCATTACATTCATTACCATGTTAATTTTTTTTTTCAATCGCTCTATGAGGAAAGACGTTGCTCTCCAACTTTTTTGGTGTGCTTGGGCTCCTTCCTGCTACAGGTGGGACAATTCCCTCAATTGCTTGGTAGTGACAGGTTTATGTGTGGCAAAAAGATTATGGAGCCATGACATATTTCATAAGATTTTTCCGAGATGTGGTCATTTCTATTTGGTTATCGAGTGGAAGTGACCTGTGTCAGCATGAAAGACTACTTGAGATTTGAGTTTAGAGGTACGTAATGCTCATATGGGATGTTGAATTTTAGTCTAGAGATAGGTTTTGGATGCACTAAGATTTCATACTTTGGGACCGCATTGACTACATTAGAGTTGGATGTTGAAGTAGTTGGTGGCATCATCCTGTCTTGAGTGCAGACAAATTTGTCAGATCAGGTTAAACGGGTTGGACATATTAGGGTACTTTCTTACTCTTCAGGCTCAATTATTTCTTTCTATGGTTCTATTTCTCTATGGTGTAATCTTGGTAGCTACGTCTTAAGTTCTACTAGGGTGAATTGAGGCTTATATTATGGTGTCTCCTAGCGAGTGCATGACCTTGCAAGGAGTTTTCTTCTACCCTTTTTTTGGTTGGTTCTTCCCTATTTTCTAGCTTGGGCTACCCATAATTCCTAGATTCTTTTTTCTTTTCCTTCTATTTGGTCTTCCTAACCTCATTCCTCTTAGTCTTAGTCTGTTGTGGGATAACTTTATTGCCTAGTTTGTATTTCTCCCTTCCACCTCCTTGGACTTCCCAAACATACCGGGATATGTTATTTTCATATAACACAACCTCCATGGTTTCATTATGGAAATGGGGTTAAAAAAGTTCTCTTTTCTCAAAGTACAAGAAACTCACTTTGGACAGCACCATCATGTCCATTGTCAAGATATTTATGGCAATATAAATTTTATCTTGATCCAAATTCTATATGAAAAGTTATGGCCATTTGAAGTTGGCCTTTTTAAACCCCTTTCCACATTAGTACGTCTTACCACATGGAGTCCTGAGACCTACATGGAACCTACATGCAATTTCGTAGTCCAATGTGACACCTGACATGTCATAGTGGCTTAGTGCCTCTGTGCCATTATTGCTCACCCTAAGAACAATTGACTCTAAGGCCTCTGCAGTATGACAAACTTTTCCATGTTAGATGTCTAGGAATTCTCCATCTAGCACCCTTGTCACGTTCAAAATATTTTGTCTACTCCATAACCTATTATAAAAAGGTGCTCCAAATTTATTTCTAGGGAACCAAACCCTGTCACGGTGACATGTACCCCACCACATCAACCTTATGTACATACCAAGTGAAAAACACACCCACGTGGCACCAAAAACCATTACCACGTGTAAGGTGGATTCAACTATTTTAGTACCCAAAAACACCAATTCTCGCTGCAATGTGTCACATGATTAACATGCTACGTCAGCATCCTTGCCACATCACTGATGCATGTCCTTAGAATATCTTGTGTGACTTCCCATCTCACCTTATCCTACCTACATGTTTTCAACCACCTCATCTTAACATGAGGGTCCTGTAGGGCTCGACCCTTATGTTTTCTAACACCTTCACCTTATAAATTTTTATGTCTCACCAATGACTTCGATGTTTTCATGCATTTTTGTTCCCTGGGACATGCATATCTCCATCCCATGGAACATCAAGATTTCTCATTCTAAGAAGTCTTATTTTCGTTCCCCAGAATGTATGACTTACCATTTGATAACATGGAGGATTTCCTATCAACACTACTATTAACAGTGCTCATGACCATCTCATGATACCTTCCAAAGGGGCATGGCACAATGTGATTCCAATTTGTGGGGAAAAATATCTATCCTACGTCCACCTAGCTGACCAAAAACCAAAGTGATTTTATGTATATATATGTTCAATGGCTTATATAACAAGAATATAAGTTTGGTTCTCTACACTCCAAGACTTACATTTTCATTTTCACATTCATGTATCTACTTATCTCTTGATATATGCTACATCAATCATTGACTCCCAACAACCTTTAATAAATAGGAAATCCATGATATTTATAGTGCATCAAATAATGGAAACCACCGAAAGTGATAGTCATGGCTATGAGACACCCATAAAACGATTGACATGCCCACCAACAAGCACTAGAATTTAGTCTGGCATTTCTCAACAATTTCAATCCCAACAACAATATATGTGTTTGTCATAAAATACAATCCACACATGGGATTGTTAGCTTCATAGATAAACATACATTGTAGTATGTAGACAATAACAATCTCAAGCAATTAATAACCATGGCCAAGCAAAACAATGGAGACCACATGCTATACTAGTCAACTAAGCATATTAAGCATACATGCAACACTATGAAAATTAGCTCTATACTTCATGAAAGTACCAACGACCCAGGGATCTACAAACCCATCAAACCATGAGAATGTTTACACAACCATCTCAATGTAAATATACAAGAATAACACATTCCTCCATTAACAATGCTAATACATTCATATCCCTCATACAAGATAATATCATTTACTATTTATAATACAACACATGTGAAAGTGAGTATACTTATTAGAGTAACTTAAAGATTGACCATGGAGGGAGGGACTTCAACTCTTCTCCCAACTATAGGCCAACTCTTCTCACTATCAAGTTGATAACCATGTTCCAATCTTTAGTGATTTTTTTCTTAGTTTGATGTGGAGCTAAACATATTCCATCATTTGAACTTCTTTGTGCATTATCTTCTTGTATGCATAGCTCTTTTACTTGTCCTGAGCTAGTTTCAATTTCTTCCTAATAGAGACTATCATCATGTTCCATTTCCTTCATCATATCGTCCTTGATATGCACCCTATTCACTAGATCATTCCAATTGATAGGTGTATTGCATTTTTTGCCATAAAGAGCCTCAAATGGACTCATATTTAATGATTCTTGTACTCATTGATGTAGGCTAATTATACTAGTGGTAGTAACTCTTCCCACCACTTAGGTTGATGCTTGACATACATTCTCAACATATCTTCCAACACTTAATTTATCCTTTCAAACTTTCCATCCTTTTGAGGATGATACCTTGTGATAAATTTCAATTCTGTTCCAAGTCCAATTAAAAATGCTTTCCAATATTTGAGGTGAACTTAGCATTTTGATCTGAAATAGTCTTTTTGGGTACTCCATACAATCTAAATGTATCCTTTATAAAAATTTGAGAAATTTCAATTGCCTTAGAAGTGGATCTAATGACAAAAAAATGAGCTACCTTACTCAACTTATCTACCACCACCATTATTGCATCCTTTTGCCTAGATGTTCTTGACAATCTGGTGATGAAGCCCATTGAAATGAATTTCCACTTCCATTCAAGAATGGGGATTGGTTGCAACAATTCCTATGGATGTCTACATTCCACCTTCACTTGCTGGTACTCCAAGCACTTGGAAATGTACTCAGCAACCTTGCTTTTCATGCCTAGCCAATAGTATATCTTTTTCATGGCTGTTAACATCTTCTAATAACCAGGATGACCAAAATATGGTATTTTGTGAAATTCATCCAAGATTAGCTTCTTCAAGTCGCCCATGCAAGAGATATACCACATGCCTTTAAATTTCAACATGCCATCCTCCATAAGGGAGTAGTTCTTACACAATGTTCATCTTGACTCTTTCTGTAGACATTTCTTTACTTGTTGGTAATTCTCATCCCGCTTCATTAAATATTTAACCTTTTCTTGGATGTATACTTCACAAGTGTTGATGGTTGTCACATGAGTCACTTTTAGCCTTATATTAAGTGCTTCAACTACTTTGTTTTCCTTACCTTTGTTGTACTTGATTTCAAATCAAATTCACTAATCAAGGATATCCACCTTTCTTGTATTACATTCAATTTGGGATGATCAAATAGATACAATATCCCTTTATGATATGACATCAAGATAAAATTCCTTCCTAGTATAAATTGCCTCCACATTTTTATTACGGACACTATAGTTGCAAATTCCAAGTCACGAGTGACCTAATTTTGCTCATGGTCATTCAATTTCCTTGATTCATAACATATCACCTCTCCTTCTTGCATTAGGACTCTAGGGAGCCCTTCCTTGTAGGCATATGTGCACACCACATAATCCTTTTCTAGGTCTATTGTTCTCAATATTGGTGCATGCATGAGAAGATATTTTAACTGCTTAAAACTAGTTACACATTTTATTTTCTAGTGGAACTTAGCTCCTTTATTTGTAATGCCGTGATTAGGTGTCCAATATTAAATAAATATTAATGAACCTCTAGTAATAAATAACCAATCACATGAAATTTATGACTTCTATCACATTCTAAGGGGTAGGTCACTCCATACTAGATTTAATCTTCTTTGGTTCTACTACCATTCCATCCTTGGAAACAATATGTCCCAAATATTAAACTTATGATTGGAAGAGTTCAGATTTTCTAATTTTGGCATAGACTTGTGCTCTCTTGGCAATTTCAACACTGCCGCTAAGTGTTTTTCATGATCCTCCTTCGTTTTTGAATAAATCAAGATGTCATCAATAAAGACTAGCAGAAACTTGTGCAAACATGAACTGAGGACATTATTCATTAAGCACATAAACATTGTTGGGGCATTGGTGAGTCCAAATGGCACCATCGTAAATTCATAATTCTCATATCTAATTTTGAAGGTTGTCTTATGAAGGTATTCATATTTAATGCACACCTCATGGTACCCAAACCTCAGTTCTATCTTCCAGAATACTACAACTCCCCTTAGTTGGTCAAACAGGTCATCAATAATTGACAAAGGATAAGTTTTCTTTATTGTATCTTCATTTAGAGTGTCATTATTCTTCTTCACAAATAATATAGGTGCTCCCAGGATGATACGTGGGGTCTAATGTATCCCCTATCCATCATATATTTTAAATCAAATTTGATATCTACCAGCTCCAGTGTACTCAGTCGATATGAACCTCTTTACACCAACGTTGATCTTAGTAGTAACTCAAATGAAAAGTTGATTTCCCTAGGTTGAAATCCTAGGGTCTCTTTGGGGAACACATCAATGAATTATTTTAATATTGGGAGTTCTTCATTTCCACTTTTCTCCACCTCTACTTCCTTGGTCACTTGGACAACATATAGTTGACACTCATTTCTACTACACCTCTTCAGTTACGGTGCATTAATTTACTAAGATGTCACGAGTTTTCCTTTTCCCTGCAATGTTGTCCTTTCCCCTTCCTCACTGAGAGACTCTGTTGAATTTCTATAGAAATCAACGTTTTTTATGTGGTTCACTAGCCAATCCATCTTGACCAAAAAGTCATACGATCCCAACAATGATAATTTTAGATCTATAGTCATGGGAATGTTGTTTATCATGAATGGGCATTAATTTTCCACATGTTCAAAACATTTCTTAGTCCTCATGGCCAACTGAATCAACCACGATCTGTCATTAGTTATGCTTTGCAACACACACTTTTTTGTAACTTATGGACTTACATAACTGAAATTGGAGCCAATATGAATCAAAATTGAAATGATCTAGTTTTTTACCATACCTTCCATTTTTATCACTATTGTTTGGTGATTAGCCTGCATCTTTTCCGACACTACATATATGTGTGGTATATTATGAGCCACATCATTCATTGTCTCTGCTTCTTGTATATTGTACAGTCTTGGACCATTCTTTTGTTGCTAGGGATAGTCCCTCTTCTTGTGGTTTTCCCTACAAATCCAACGCTTCATAGGTTCTCCTCTGAAACCTTTAGCTTCCTCTCCTTCAAGTTGAGAGAATCAACCTTTGTCAGCAATAGTGAATTTTTCTAGGACTCTCCCTCAACAAGAGTAGAAAACTTCATGCTTCTTCCACATAATTTCCATCCTACTGATTTCTTCCCTTTACCTCCAAAGTTCAGCTTGCATTTTTCCTTTCAATCTATTGAAGACTTAGTCCTATGCTTGGACTATCCATAGAAATACTTCATCTTTTAGATGGTATCCTCAAGAGTTTGTGGCTCATTAAACTCTATTTTATCCCTGAATTCTTGTGGAAACCCACTAAGATACCTATGGATCTTTGATTTTTCATCCTTGAGGTAATTCACATACCTCAACAACTCCAAGAAACTAGTTGTATATTTATCACCTATCATCTACCCTATTTTGTGTTCATATAATTCCTTGGCATTGTTGTCATAATAATTTTTAGATAAGTACCTTTCCTTAAAATACATCTCAAATCTCCTCCATGACATCCCTTCCTCCCTGATATCTTTGACATTCCTCAAGTCTTGCCACTAGATATCAACCTCTCGCTTTAGGCTGAAAATGACTACTCCAGCCTTCATATTCTCTGAGTAATTATGAACCTTGAAATAATTCTTCATTCCTAATAGCCATGCTTCTACTTCCTTATAATTATTCACCTTTCCATCGAATGTAGGAGGATTTTCCTTCTTAAACTCTTCTAAAATGAAATCTTTTCCTTTCCTTTTTGCTGGCAATGTCTCTTAATTGCAACTCTAGACAATTGCTCACAACTTTCCATCCTCATCTCCAGAGTACTTAGTGGAGTTTCACCTCTCATTGTATCCTCACTTTCTTGCCTATGCCTTGTATCTACTTCCTTCTACACCATTAGTCTCAATTCAAGTTTCCTAAGCCTTAATGGAATTTTCTTGCCTTTATCCCTTCTTATGGTAGATGATACCTAGATCATGTTGTCTTTACCTTTACGAATATGATAGGCTCTGTAGTATAGTTGTGTTTACTTCTTCTTGTATTTCCTGAGCTATGAAAATCCTTTCATTGTAAGCCTTATAACTCCTTAACTTATCTCTTATACTTCTAAGAGGGTTCATCCAATCAAGAGAGTCTTCCTCTATTCTCTTTCCAGTTGACTCTTCTTCCTAACAATGTTAGAATTTATTAGTGCTTCACCACACCATTATGATACTCAACCCCTTTACTGTCTTGTTGATCTTTGGTGTCTTCTTATGTGCTAGTGCACACACGTAAATATTAGCTAAATAAAAATAATAAAAATATACATATTTACCCATGGCTTATTTTCAATAAGCATGTTGATGTAAGGCTATCTAAAACACCAAATTTTAAGTTAGCATGCATGTTAGAATAAAATTAACATATTAAAATATGTTAGCTCTATCATTTCACAATTTTTATATCAACATTAATACACATACAAAAAAAATTCCATAATCAACATACAATATTTAGTCAAAACGCTACAACCATCACCCATTTTCACACAATAAAGAATCACTAGAGACACCACACTTTGTAACAGAGCTTTATATTTTATCGTTCTAGGCCAATTCATTTGAGTGTTGAATATATGTGCTTTAATATCACTCTGTAACACTCCATCCCTCCCCCATGGACTTCCCAAGCCTAGTGGGAGTTATTACTTTTATATAACCCAAATTCCATGGTTTCATCATGGAAATGGGGTTATAAAATTTTCTTTTCCCAAAGTGTGTGGAACTCACTTTGGAAAACACCATCTTGTTCAACTCATCAAGGGATTTTCGATGTGTTGGGTGTAGAGCCTAATTATCTTCTATATTCAAAGGTTTCAGCCAGATGTATACCCCAAGAAGATTGTACACCCCTCCACGTTGGGGGGGCTAGTCCCCCCCAGCTGGGGGGTCTGAGGGCTAGCGGTCCCCCAGTGGGGGTTTGGGGGTAGAGCCCCTGAAGCTAAAAACATATGTAAAATTGCCTTGTAAAAGTATAGTAATTTCTAGTCATTCTGGGTTGTTCATTAGGCGGATGATCTGATGGTAGAAGTTATGTTTAATTTAGGGTTTTTTTCCCTAGAAGGCAACCCTTCACTATGTATGAGGGAATTGTATTACATCTATATAGATCTATATTCAGAGTGAGGAAAAGAGAGGAGATTGAGAGCGAAGAGGGAGTTACAATGGATCTGCTATAGGTTGTATCTCTTCAGTTTGTTGGATAATATAATAAAAGAAGGATTGGCTATTTCTCTGTGGATGTAGCCCAAATTGGGTGAACCACATATATCTATGTCTCTCTTGTTTTATGTGTTTTATGTGTTTTCTGTGTTTATATTTCTGCAATATTTTATGTGTTCCATTTCCCTGTAATATATAATTTTCTAACACGATGATATAAATTTAACTCAATTTAACTTTTAAACCAATTTTATGGCCATTTAAAGTTAACCCTTTTAAACACCTTACCACATCAACAAGTCTTACCACATGGAATCCTAAGGCCAACATGGTGCCTCCATGTAATTTCATAGTCCAACATGGAATCCACATTGGCATAATGACTTAACACTTCCATGCCATCACGACTTTTCCCAAGAGCCATTGGCTCTAAGACCTCTATAGTGTGATATAATTTTACATGTTAGATGTTGGGGAATTCCTTGTCTAACATCCTTGTTAGGTTCTCCCGCTTCTGTCTACTTTGCAACCTATTATAAAAAGGCTCTCCAAATGTATTTCTAGGGATCCAAACCCCACGGTGACTGGACCCTGCCACATCAACATTACATACATACCACATGACACCCATAACCACATGGTGCCACAAACTGCTACCACATATTAGGTGCATTCAAATGTTCCAATACCAAAAAATGCCAATTCTCATTGTCATGTGTCACATGATTAATGTGCCATGTGAGCGTCCTTGCCACATCACCGACCCACGTACTTGAAATATATTACACAGAAGGATGACAAAAATATATTATATATAGGTGGGCTACCTTTAAGGAACTAACATAAATATCTTTCGAGGTTTTGGCAATTGACAAGGATATTTTTTTATTCCACCTCCAAGGTTTTTATCATATAAGTGTCAAGGCCAAGTTTTTTTTAGCCATATGAAAGGGGCCGAGCCAAAATTGATTTGTAATGTTAACTTGTTTCATTTGGTTTTCCCTACTAAGGTACCAAATATCCTATTTCAGAATTGGTAGATGAATTTCAACCAAAATAATGTTTAACCATCCATTGATGGGGTACAAATTTTTGTGTGGCTTTCTCACACTCCTAATATGAGTAAAGTATCAATTTTGTTCTAAAGGGATGATGAACTTCTCCACCTAAAACACTGATATAATCAAAGAGAAGGAAATAAAATGTTTTAGCAAATGATGGTCTATTTACCATACATTATGAAATAAGGAACTTTGTAACTAAGTTATCATTTGGTGTGGCTTGATTTTCACAAAGGGAATTTAGGAGAGAATTTTTCTATTTTTGATGATAATTAACAATAGTATTTTTAAGAATTTAGATGATATTTTTTTCATAGGCTTGTCTACCCAATTCCTTACAATATAATAATTTGTTAAATAGTGATATGATTATTCCCTTTTCTAGTGCAAATCAAGTCAAATTTTAATGAAGAAAAATACGATGTAGTATAAAAAAAAATAGAATAGAAGAAATTCCAAACCTAGTTATTAGATGTTGTTCTAGAAATTGAATGACAATAGTTTCATTCAAAATGGTTAAAGGAATGGATTCTATCCATTTGGCAAGGTAGTTTAAAGGTATTAACACTTGTGTTGCTTTGTAGAGTTAGGATTGATTTCAACAATAATTCATAATATCCATTACTTGATGAACATATCTATTGTAACTAGATACACATAAATACGTTTTTTTTTAATCAAAACTGATAGATATTACACTTTCTAACATAAGAATAAGAATCTCTAAAACGTATTGAAAAGTCATATTAGATTGTAATGTATTAATGGCCATGGTTTCTCTAGTAAAATGTCCAACAATTGCTCTACAAATATTTTAGGATATTTTCAACATCTTCTACTTCCAAACATGTTATCAATATTCGAACATAGCGCCATCAATTAATTGAAACTAAGTAGATTTAAGTGTTAAAGCTCTCGGTTTATTTAAATAAAGTATGTGGGACTTGATCATTTTTTTAGATAGTGTTTTCTTTCCTAATATTATGAATTAGTATTGACCATGATGTGTAGGACTTATTTACTTTGAAATGTACAAATTCAATTTCCTTGCCTTCTTCTTTTTTATGATATTGGGATTTAACCACCAATCTGAAAATTCCTTAGCCTTTGAAAATAATTGAAAGTTTAGTCTCAATGTCATAATATTGCATTGTTGTCATCTAGTTACCTCTTCTCTCCCAAAGGTCCTTCTATATGAGCAATGATCTTATAACTAGGTAAGGGGTAATGACTTTTTGTGGTTCTTAAGGAAAAAGGGTTTGGATTGTTACATATATTAAACCACAATATAGGTTGTTTAATTCAACTTCTTATAACCTTCTGATCATGAGTGAGACTGGAAATTTGGAAATTATTTCTCTTCAGAATTGTTTTGGGTAAGTACAATAACTTGGGAATGATATAAAGAAAATGTATATAAAAAGAAAACATTTTCAAAATTAGAGATGCTTAAAGCCAAAGTAGTAACAATAGAATCATTTACCTTTTCAAATGTATTAATTTTAGTGGAACCCCATTTAAATTTTGCATTTTTCTTTTTCATTTTATGCAATGGTTTAATAATTTCATCAAAAGTAAAAACATACCTTTTTATGAACCTGATTTTTCCCAAAGAGGTTTGCATGGTTTTTTCTTATTGTGGGGAAAGGAAATTTGAATTATAGCTTTGGCAATTTGTGGGTCCATCCATACAAAATATTTTGAAATAATATGTCCAATAAACTTTCCTTTAGTGAGAACAAAAATACTTATGTTAGACTTCAATGAAATACCATACTTCCTACATCTCTCAAAAATTTGTTTTAGAGGTTTTAAATGGTTATAACATTTCTTGGAAAAGATAGTAACATTGTTTAAGAATATAACTGTCCTTCGATTATCCAATCCTCTAAAGGTGATTTCCATTGCACTTTGGAATATAGCTCCTACATCCATAAGATAGAAAGCAATTCTTTTAAATGAATTGTTTTTCATTTAATGCATAAAGTAGTTTTCAATGTATCTTATTTGAAAACTAGAACTTCATTGTCTAGAAGATCCATTGAGTAGCAAAATAATCTTAGAATTAGAACTAATTGATGAATTAATTCCATCACAGGAACATGATAGTTATAGTTCTTATATTCTTGGCTGAAATTCTCAAAATAAAAAAAATAACCTAATATCACCAATATTCTTTTTAACTAACACAAAATTAACCACCTAGGTAGAGTAAGGAACGAGGAAGATAATTTTTTCATCAAGCAAATTCCTAATTTCTTTTTATATTAATAACTCTAGTGTAGGTTGCATATTATTTCATAGTTTATACCAAAAAGGTTTGGTTTATTTCATTACTAGGATCATAAGTTGTATTATTCTAGTATCATATCTCTTTGAGTCCTCACAGGTCTGTTGGCAGCCCAACCTACTCCCTTTTATTTTCGACAAAAATAATGGGCTCGTCCTAAAACTTTACTATTTTGCTTGTTTTCACTTAAGTGGATTTGTATTGAGTTGATTCCTGCATTCTTTCCTCTAATCATCATTTCGATTTTTTTGGCATGATGGTTTGTTGTAGGTTCTATTCCCCCATTCATTGGGATATGAGGATTACTCGCTTTAGTTGTTAGATTAGTATCAATTAACATTGCTCCAAATAGAAAGAAAATATGTCAGTTCAAGGGCCACTACAAAATCATAGATTCTGTAGCGGAGTAGAATTGGAACCTCAGATGCTAATGGGATAATTTTCCTTGAACTATCATATTGATTCTTATGTTTATCCTTTTATTTCAATGTGATGTTTGATTTCAAATTTTTAATGCTCGGAACAATGGTCCTAACCTAAAGTGTATAACCTATATGGTGGTGTTGTATGTCTATTTTTTTCATTCATATCATTTTATTATGTCGCATCCACCTTTGATTTTCACTCATTAATGTTCCACTAATTTTGAATTAAATAAATCATTTTTGATGATTTATTTTATGGATCAATACTTATAATAAATAATGCTTTGATTGATATGTAATGCTAGTATGCCTTGTCATCCACTGATCTAAAACCTTAAGTCCTGAGTGCTGATATGTAGTAGTGATAACTGTCATACGACTTTTGATCCCACAATTGTCATTCATTTCCCATATCCCAAGACCATCCTAGCCTTGTCCCAACTTAGTACTTGATAGTTGTTGATTTGATAATTGAGATTTTCCTGAGAAAGTTTCATTAAACCACTTCATTTCGATCCTTCTCATTTTGGTCTTGAGGGTTCTGCAACCTAAGGTTTCATGTATGTTCTTTGGTTATTTTTAACTTTCTTTCATTCCAACCTATAGCTTTCCTCTGCAATATTCCATCATTAGTTTGAATCGAGCTTATTACAGTGTAACCTGTTGAGGAAAATGAGGAATGTTTGGCTTTTTTCCACCAAGTTGGATGGTGGGACTTTTTGCAACTATTTCAAGGACACATGTTAGATCCCTATACTACTAGTGTAGCCCTTTATCGTTATCAGTGCAACCCCTTATTGTATTGTTCTGCCTATATTGTCCCCATGTTGTTATTATTGTGCCCCATGGAAGTCCACTATTGTTATTGTTGTGCCCCGACAATATTATGGTTATGTAAGTTCTAATTATATCGGGACCACTTAGACTCCTATATATATAAAGGATGTATTTTCAATTGTATCATAAAGGAATTGTTCATTTGTGTAATGTAAAGGATGTTGCCCCCTTGAAGAGGCTGATTTTTAAGTCGTTGATCTATCTTTTCTATTGTTTTCTGAGTTGGTTTCATAACATTTGGTATTAGAGCTTTGGATTCTAGGGTTTCTCTACTCGAAACAAGTCATCATGGAATTTTTGCTATAACATTTTCTCTATGAAGTTTCAGATTGTAAAAACAAAACCCATTTGAGCTGAACGCATTTTGAGCCTTGGGTCCGAATTTCAAATCTTTTTTCACTATTTTTTCGGATATATGATCCAAGGAAGTTAGGAATTTTGTAGGCTCTCGAATTACATGTAGAACATGTGACCTTGGGAAAATCGTCATAACTTTCTCTCTGTGCATCCGATTAAAATTTTGTAAGAATTTACATAAATATGATGGAATTTAGTTTTTGTGTGTCAATTTCAGGTTCGAAGGACAAAACAGTGAGATGTGGAAGGTCGTACAAGTGCGCTCTCCTGAAACAGTCTATAATCAAGTCATCGTAGGATATTTGGCATAAATATTTATTGAAGAATCCCATATTGATCAGAGTGGTGGGGTAAGAAAGAGGACTCAGAAGGCTACCACAAAAATAAATTGCAGAACTTGAAGATTTGAAATTACAAAGTTTCAGTTGTTTAAATATCGAGCTCCTAAAAGCAAGAAAAATAATGACTCGAATCAAGAAAATAGAAACACCTAGTAAGAAAAATTATATGGATGATTTGAAGAATGTGGTCAAAGCTAAGATAAATAGTTTTATATGTGCCACGGAAGCTAATATCAATGGTATGGAAGTAGATTTTAATAAAGGCATGTAATATTTGAAGAAAGACATGGAAGGTTTGAAGGAAGGTGGTACAAAGCTACTACAAGAAAGGCCTCCTAATGACGAAAAGGTAGTACATGAAACTTATGATGAGAAAAAAATAAATGTTAATCATGATTTCGTAGAATCTAACATTAGATTGAAGACCCATCATATTCCAAAGATTAGTATGAGGAAGTTTAATGGAAAGGATCCCATAACATGGATACTATAGATGGAGAAATATTTTGATCTACATGATGTGAAACTAGTACAAAAGGTACGTATTACACCTTTATATTTATAACTGAATCAATTTTTATGGTATAAATAGATTTGTTCTTGTACACCACTTGTCACCTGGTCAATTTTCACAGATGAAATGATAGCACATTATGAGGATACAAAGAGCAACACTTTCTTTAGCCAACTGATAAATCCCAAACGAAAGGGTTCAATGGCAAAGCACATTGAGGACTTCCAAAAATTGAATATAAGGGTAAATGATATTCTAGAGAATAGAGGATTGATGTCTTCATAGGGAATTTAAAGGATAACATTCAACATGAGATTCGTCTTTGGGAACTTGATTCATTGGATAAGGCATTCGGGTTGGCAAGAAAAATTGAAAGAAAAAGTATGAAAACAAGAAATCCTACCACTCATAGTTATAAAGATGGAAGTGTTGTTGCTCTTAGCCTTCCACAACCTACAATATTGACACCACAACAATTGGAAGAAAAATGAGAAAATGACCTTTGTTACAGTTGTGATAGCAAATACACTAAAGGTCATAATTGTGCTAAGAAGAGACTATTTTACATTGATTATAAAGAGGAGGAAGAAAAAGATCAAGAAACATTAAAAGAAGAGGATATTCACCAAGAACCAACCCTAGAGAAAGAATTAATGAACCTGGCCATATTTTGTAATGCATTGGAAAGAATTAGCACTCCTAAAATTCTCAATATAGAAGGACATTTCAGGAAGAAAAATGATAACCTCACTTTCGCACATAATTGAATGAAACAACAGGCAGATCAACATCACAATGAAAGAAGTTTTGATATACGCGACTGGGTATTTTTATGACTACAACCATACAAACAAATGTCCCTCAAGAAAGCTAAGAAGGATAATAAATTATCACCAAAGTACTATGGTCCTTACAAAGTGCTACAAAATATTGGTACTATGACATACAAATTGAAGCTTCCTACATCTTCCCGAGTGTCCCCTATTTTCCATTTTTCATGCTTAAAGAAGGTTATAGGTGACAAGCTCCCAGTTCAAACTATATTGATGGAACTTGATGAGGAAGGAAAAATCATATTGGAACCTAAATCAGTCATGGAAACAAGAGCTCGACAACTACGAAATTGATCAATTTCAGAGTATCTCATAAAGTGGAAGAAATTACCCACTAAAGATTCCATGTGGGAGGACGAGAATTTTATACAGAAGCATCTAGAACTACTCAAGCATTGAGGACAACACTTTTTGAAGGAGAGGGGCATGTTAGGTCCCTATACTACTAGTGTATCCCCTTATTGTAATTAGTGCAACCCCCTTATTGTATTGTTGCACCTGTGTAGTCCCCGTGTTCTTATTATTGTGCCCCATAGAAGCTCACTATTGTTATTGTTGTGACCTGCAATATTATTGTTATGTAGGCTTTTATTATATTGGGACCACTTAGAATCATATATATATAAAAAGTCGGTATTGTCATTTGTATCATCCAAGAACTGTTCAATTGTGTAATGTAAAGGAGGTTGCCCCCTCGAACAATTCTTATTGTCCCTCATCTAGAACACAAAATTAGGCAACTCATTGAAAATAACCAAATTAAAGTTGTGTTCCAAACAAAGGACAACTCTAATGAACAAAAATCACCTAGTGTCGAAGGTAAAAACTAATCTAATGATACTCACATTGTGATCTCAAGGTTACCATTTCCTCATAATTAGAGGGATTTGATGTAGGAATATAGTAAATTTTTTATTTATCTATGCATGAGAAGAATTATAGGTAATCTTTGTTTTTCTATGGTTTTATATTTTAGAATAAGAGGGCCACTACACAATCATAGTTTTTGTAGTAGGCCTCATTCAATCATTATCAGATTGACTAATTTAGATTGTTTCTTACAAATTTTCCATGCTGGAAAGACAATCTTCTTGGTTATCATGATTAGGGATTCTTTCAATCACCATGTGCCCATTCTTAACCTGTATGGGAATCATACCTGCCTCATGATTTATTTTAATTTGGTCATTCGGCCGAGAGGCCTGAAAATGTAACAATTCTCTTTATTTTCTGTAACTGACTAGTTTAAAGGAAATTTTTAGTTTTACATTGTGGTGAAAGGCTTAAGGACTATGGTTATATATACCCCTCACTTTGATTAAAAAGGGGATCTGAAAAGGGAACTTTGGACAAGGGAATGTTGGTCAAATTTTGACTGTGGAATACTCTTATATATAGTTAATTGACTTGATTTAATTAAGTTTGTTTCTTATATATTTATGTTCAATGGTCTTATTGATATATTATTTATTCTATAGTTAATTATTTTCTGAGGTTCAAAAGATAAATGTTTCTTTTGTTTAAAGATTTGATTTCTTAAACAAAAGATTGTTTCTATTGTATTACTTTGTTGTTAAGCATTATTTTAGTTTATTATTTCTTAATTAGATTGATATCCTTCTCCAATGACCTATATCATGAGAGAGATATCCATCTAGGCATTTGATTGATATGAATCTCTGTGAGTGTGTTCCAGACGTTCAATTCCATTTAAAATGTCTTCTTTACAAGTTCGATTAATATTGTAGTTGTAATTGATTGGCTTAATTATATCATCTCTTCTACTAATGGTTTATTGTTTGTATTCATAAGCAAAAGGATTAAAGCATATGCATTTTGTAAATGATCATTTACAATTATCCCTTTTATCTGTCTTGGCCAAGCAATATTGATAATGATATATTAGTTAGCTTTTTCATATGTTATTTATGTGAAACCTTGAAGTAAACATAGTCACACTATGTTTTTCTATGAAAATGAGGAACTTGTAATTTTATAGTTACCTATTATTTTATCACATACATTGAGAATAAGTTTAATATATAGTTGCATGTAGAAATACTAATTTATTTCATTTGTCTGAATATCATTTTATAAATTTATCTACAAATTATCCTTCTTTGAAGCAGTTTCTTTATGATCTGGTCTCTATTGTCTGTTGTAATATAGTCCTATATATTTTGTATCATAGCTTGATCTTGTAGTATAAAAACTTGCATTATATTCATCACTTAATTCTAATTTCTAAATGAAACATATAAATTAGAATTATTTAGTATATCTTAATTCATTTACAGTGAAACATTCAACCCTTGTTTAAATATTTATATATATTCGACCTAGGGTGTTTGACTTCCATTATTTCATATATAGAGCTAACTTAATAATTTAATTGTAGTACATTTTAAGTCATAGTTAGTATAGAATTAGGTTAGATTAACATAAAATAACTATAGTTTAGATTAAGATTAGTTTTCTCAGATTCAATCTTTAGTGAGAAGAAAATATCTAAGGCTAACAGCGCCCATAAACACGTCAAGGGTAGCTATATCAAATGACTTGGGCTATTAAATAGCCTCGTTCTGAGCTATTCCTCCCTTGTGACTTAGGCCTATAATGCCCACGTCAACAAGGTCTAAGAAAACACATCTTTATACTATTTAAATAGTTTGATGTATGCTTGTCTCTCTATTTTTCCACAACGTGACTCTAAGTTTATGTTCTTTTGGTCTTGTTATGTTCCCAAATTGAATACCTCATATTTCATTGAGGAATTGTTTGTTTTAACATTTTTTACTCTTTTAAATCACCATACAAGTCAACAAAATTTTAGGGAAACCACATTTCTAGGAAGAATATTCAATTTCTTTT
Organism: Pinus taeda; assembly: GCA_000404065.3. Classification (NCBI taxonomy): domain Eukaryota; kingdom Viridiplantae; phylum Streptophyta; class Pinopsida; order Pinales; family Pinaceae; genus Pinus; species Pinus taeda. The sequence goes on along the minus strand of APFE030670803.1, from coordinate 19,576 downwards.
TTCTTTCGTGATAGCTTGGGGCTTCTCATGTTCTTTCAAATGTTCTTCATCATGAATGATAACATTTTGAAAACTCCCCTTATAGGAATAAATATCAATAATCTATTGATCATTATTAAGAATTCTCTTGCTTGTGATACTATTTGAGACAAATGCTCAATAAATTAAATTCAATATAAAATGTATTAAAAACAAGATATCTTGATTGAATCAAGTGCAAGAAGTATTGGCCAAAGTCTTCTACATTTTTAGTTATGGGGATAGAAATTATAGTGAATGCTTCAAAATTTTCAATTAAACTCCATATTTCACATTTTCAAGTGACTATGAATTTTGTTTTTAACATGCCTCGCTATAACATTTGAGTTACAAAAAACTTGTATGCATTTAACATGTAAATTTGTAGTTTTTGTAAGTCCTTGAATTAAGGATTCATATTAAACTATATTATTAGTGCATTTAGATTATAATATATAAGAAATCAATTTTTTTTTTACTTATTGGATTAGTAAGCATGTAGCCAGTGCCTATTCCTCCTCATGATTTTGAGCCATCAAAATATGAATTTTAAATTCTAGTTACTTATATGCTAGTGATCTAGATTGGATCATTATACTTTTCATCATTCATATTGATACTTTCATAGTGGGAAAGGTGGAGAAATCAACTCATAGGACCATTTTTACTGGTGGTCCTAGTTTCAAAAATTTTGGGTGAAAAAATCATGAGCCATTTTGAGGGCTTAAATGATACGTTTTCATGGTCCCAATCGTAATATATATCTATGTTCCATAAAATGCACATCAATACCTTTCCAACAACATGAAAATTGCCTCAATCAGAGCTCGTATGGGAAAGTTATGCCTCCCAAAATTTGACCTATCGAAATTAACCACCATGATTTGAGAGGATGCCACATCAACCCCTATTATTCATGGAAAATTAGATAGCCAGATGATCGTGATGAAGAATTCTATAAAAGAGTCAATATTGTAACTCTAGTTAAGAGTTGGAGTTAAACTTAAACCGCTAGTAGGTTATCGGGTTGTGTTATAATCAGGTCAATAGGAGGAAAAAGGGGTCCCATTCTATTCAAGTGCATCTTGTTCCATAGATGAGTAGAGTAGCCAAGAGCGGCTAGAGAGAGAGAAAATAGATAAGTTTTGTGCACTATAGAAACCCATGAGCCACACACCTTACTTATTTGTAATTGTATCCATTTCCATTCAGAGAAAGAGAAAGCATACAAGTCTCACCTTCTTGTTGGGTTTTCTCCCAGAAGTGTTTCCCAAGTCATATGTTCTGTTATTATGGTTGTGATGATTGAATTTTTTCTATTTTATAGTTTTTACATTTTACATATTGCATGCATGAAAAAATAATTTTATAAATCTATAAGTCTAAATAAAATAACCCTCATAGTATAGATTTTCAGATTTTGAAGTATAATTTTGTTAGATTTGTTGTGACAAATTGTCCAATGGAATATCAATTATAGTTTACAAGTCTTATTTGTATCAAAGTAGGTTTATTTTGGTGTATTGTGGGGATATACAAGGGATATAAATTAGTTAAGACAAAAGTCATAAAACTTGAATCATGGTCAATGAATCTATTAATAATCCTCAAGATTTGGCAGAGGAGAGGCTTGCATGGTTGGAAGCATAAGTTGCATATATAAACCATAATGTGAGCTTCCCAATGGAAGCCTTGACCAATAAGCTTAGGATATTTATAGAATATGGAAGTTCTAACACAAAGGTCAAATTAGAGGGGATATTGGGAGATCAATAAAAACCAAATGGGGAGTTTAAGAAAGAACCCAAAAATGATCAACCCAATTTAAGTGTCGTAAACCATTCATAGTCCTTTTTCAAAATGGAACAAAATATTGACAATAGGAATTATGATGTATATTTGCAATTGCTAATGAATTTTTAATAAAAATCACAAGAAATAACCCTACTCTACTACTCTGCAGACATTAATTCACAATTTAGAACAAAAATGCCATACATGTAATATGAAATCATTCACATGAAAATAGTGTTTTTCTTGGGAAAAAAATATACTAAAAAACCCAATGCCTACTTGCTTTAATCTAATGAGTAGAGATGTATTACAATTTATTTTCTCAACTGAGCACAACCTACATGTTCATAACCTATCTCTTCTCTCACTAAGAAGCTCTGACCTAGACTTAGTCAATTTCTTCCTCTCCTTGATCCCCAATTTCCATGTGAAATTCCTTGAGAAATTAGGCCCATATTATTTATAAATTTCTCCAAAATGGATTGTGCAATTCATCAGGTTGCATGCAATTCTTGTATAATCTAGAATAGTCTACAAGTAATGCTACAGTGCCTTGGAATCTCCATCTTGACTGGGTAACTCAAATTCTCTGCATGCGCTAGCTATTTTAGGTTGATTGATTAGTTAACTGGATGATCATTGAGTTGAACTAATGTCCCACTGCACAACTGACCTTCCACTAGCTCCTCCAATAGTTGAAACTAGTTTAACTGAAAGCAACTTGAGATAAATGACTTTGATTGCTATAAATTAGCAATCAAACATGCTTAACTAAACTCTAACTCCTCCAACTCGAATTTAATGAGTAAACTAGGTGACACAAGCCATGTCACAAAAATTAACTACATCCAAGTTGTCTGCTAATGTGGAAATTAGATTTTTCTCAATTTCATCAAGGAAAAATCAAATTGATAATTTATTATTGCATTTTTGAACACTTCCTCTCAGTATAAAATGGATAATCAACCACTCCTATCTTGCACCTATGAAACTCAAACTTCCCTCTTGACAAGGCCTTTTTCAAAATGTTAGCATCTTATTCCTCTGTCAAAATGTATTGCAACAACATTATCTTCCCCTACACACAGTCCTATAAACAATGATACAAAATATCTATATTCTTGGAATGATTGTCAAAAATAAGATTCTCAAGGATCTTGATGCAACTCTAATTATCATAGTAGATCACAGTTAGATCCATCATCTGACCAAACAATCCAATAAGTATCATTCTCATCAAGATCACCTCACATGATGCTTAAATTGCAACCATGTATTCTCCTTCTACCGAGATGAGTGCCACAAATATTTTCTTCCTACTATACTAGGAAACTGTCATGGACCCAACACTGAAAATTCTACCTGATACACTCTTTTGGTTTGATGGAATTCCCGCCCAATATGAAACTATGAAGCCACATAGCTTCACTCCCTGTCCTCATCTATACCATAGTCTAAACTGGGTAGTGCCTATGAGGTACCATAAAACATGCTTATCTTCCTACTAAAATAATTTGGTTGGCCGAACCATAGCTTTGCTCAACTAGTTGACTGCATAACACATATCTATTCATGTGTTCAAAAGATACATTGGTGAACCCACTATCTACTAATAAATGGTAGCATCCACTTCCTCATCGGAAGTGGAATCCTCCTTCCTCTAGTGGTTGCTAGAGGTGTCTCCATGGGTTTGAAACTCTCCATGCCAAACCTCTATAGTATTTCATTTTCATACTTGCCTTGAGAGATAAACAATTCCCCATCACCTTGTCATACTTCCAATTTGAGGAAGTAGTGCATGAGACCCATGTATTTCATTTCAAACTCCCTTGCAAGGTCTTGCTTGCAAGATCTGATCAACTACTCATCACTAGTTAAAATTAAATCATCAACATATAATACAATAATGAGAAACTTACCTTCTACCAAAATATAATAGAGGTTTGCATCTGCCTCACTTTTGTGAAGGCCAAATCGGTGAGATAGCTATCGATCATGGTGTACCAAGAATGAGGTGCTTGTTTGAGACAGTATAATGCTTGCTTGAGTCTTCACACACAAGACTATCAATCAAAAGTCTCAAAGCATTTTGGTTGCTCGATGTACACCTCATCCTCAATAACTCCATTGAAGAATGTTGTTTTTATATACATCTAGTGGATCTTCCATCCCATCTGCATAGCTAAAGAAAGAATTTATCTAATGGATGAGTACCTTTCTACAAGAGAAAAGGTATCCTCATAGTCAATCCTCTCAAATTGAGAGTATCCCTTGGCCACAAATAATGCCTTATACTTCTCTCTGCTCTCGTATTTTTCCAGCTTCACCTTGAAGATCCATCTCAAACCCACAACTGATTTATCTGTTGGCCTTGGGACCACTTACCAAACACTGTTATTTACAATAGATTCATATTCCTCCACCATTGAATCAACCCATATAGGTTCTTCTACTAATTCCTCTAAAGAGGATGTCTTAATAATTAGATCCATGTAGCCAATGTACTGATCAGGTGACCTTCTCTTCTTGTGTTGATTTGAAGTATCACCCACATTCTCCCTCACATCCTACACAAGTATTTCAACTTCCTTGGTTCTTTTACTTCCTTCTTTGGATGGTTCTTGTTGAGTGGCTATCTCCACTCTCTCTTCCTAAAATTGTGGCTGCTCCACAACTTCCTGAGGTTCCTCCTTTGGAGCTAAAATATCCTCTTCTATTGGGATCTGAAGCTCTCTCTCAAGAGAGCATCGCATCACTTTCTCCTCATCAAATTTAACATCCCTTCACACAAATCTCATTCTAAGGGATAGAAAGTACATATGGTAGTTGTGTGGAGTTTCTATGTAAGCCACAAATACCCCCAAATCTACTATCAGCTCTAGCTTCTTCCTTAATTCTTTGGAGACATGGTAGTAAAGAGAGGTTCCAAAAATCCTAAAGTGTGACACGTTTGACTTTCTCCCCGAGAAAGCCTCCTCCAGTGTAATCATGTCAAGAATTCGATGAGGACTCTGGTTATGCAAATAGACTTTTGTGTTGAATGAGTTATCCCACAAATGCAGAGGTAGGACTTTGTCATGCAACATCACCCTTACTTCTCCCATAATGCTACGGTTCTTTCTCTCAGCCACCCCATTTTATTGTTGATTGTGGGGTGTTGTCAACTCTCGTTGAATGCCTTCTTTTGCACAATTTTTTTTTTAAATTCATTCGACACTTACTCACCTCAATTATTTCTCCTCAAGACCTTCACCTTGTTCCCAATTTATTTCTCAACTAGTGCCTTGAATTCTACGAACTTGGAGAATGTCTCCTCTTTCTTCTGCATGAAGAAGATCCAACACTTCTGTGAGAAGTCATAAATAAAAATGACAAAATATATGTGTCTGGCAATGGAGGCTATCAAGAAAGGTCCACAGACATCAGAGTGGATCATTTTAAGGACTACATGTACTTTGTTGTCCCGATCATGGAATGTGGATTTTGTGTACTTCCTCAAAGTACATCCTTTGCATACATCTTGCTACTCAAGTGTTCCTTTGGGAGTCTTATGGTTATCTACTACATAATATTTAGGGTGCCATGATGAAAATAAGAAAGACTTTTGTGCCAAATTTCACTAACATCATGGCTCTGCACCTTCTTTGTCTTTGTGCTTAATGCAACATAATTTTCCACATCTAGCTTATACAGGTTATTCACACGAAATCTGATCTATTACACCTGTCTCATGGCTATGTGACTTAGGAATTCCTTTCATTTGTTGATGATCACATCATAACCATGGTCTTCCAAAACTGTCACAAAGATGATATTTTTCTTTAGGCCCAGAACAAACATGACATCCTTAAGCCTGAGGGGGAGCTTGACTCCCTCTTAAAGGTGATTTTACTAATCCCAGTTGTGCTGTAACTTCTATCATCCCCCGTATTGATGTGAATATGCATTTATTTTCCTCTAGGTCACTAAAAAAATTTCTATAGCTTATCATGTGGAACGGTAAACCCGAGTCTAAGTATCACACACTACCCATCATTGTGATAGGCATGCATGCAATGAGGGTAAATTCAAACTCAAACTATGAACCCAAGGCATCACCTACTCCTCCTCCTAAGGTCTTCTTTCTTGCGTTATTGTGTGGACACTTCGTGGCATAATGCCCAAATTCATGACAATGGAAGCATTTAATTTTGGAGAAATATTTTTTCTACTCCCATTGACTCGATTCTAATTTGGATTGAGATTTATTCCTTTTTCCCTTCTTTCCCTTACTAGCCAATGGAATTTTTTCTTCATCCTCACCCATGGATGAAATCCCATATATGGTATTCTGCCTTATTTCCTCCTGTATCAAATCATACCATAAGCACTTCCAATTTGGTAGTTCCTTGCTCTCGTTCACCGAATCTTGATAGTTATGGCAGCTCTTAGGAAGGCCCAGAAGGGATAGGATTACCAAGTCTTATTCATGAACATTAACACTAACCCTGCCAAGCTCATCACAATAGCTCAAATGTTGTAGAATAGTGTCATTCTTATGCATATTGATACTTCGAAGTTTATCCTTGAGTGCCAACTTCCTGTGGTCACTATTATTCTTGAACAATTCTGTCAGTGGTTTCCACATTGCAAATGAAGTTTATTTTCTATGGATATTTGAGACAATGTGATCATGTACTCCCTACAATATTATTCTCCTCACCTTGGCTACATATTTCTTCCACCTAGCAAGGTTATGAGCATCAAATTATAGTGGTTTTGCAACATTTCTCTTAATGTATTCTAGCAATCCATTGTCATCCAATACCTCGTCCATACGATCCTTCCATGCAGCAAAATTAGAGGTGCCTTCCAAGTCATATTATAGCCTTATTCTATTCAAGGCCATCTTCTCATCTCTGGAGGGATATTGCTTCACTAAACTCCAAATTCAAACCTCCTAAGAAACAACTTTGAAATTCCTACTCTAATGTGAATCCTAATCCAATACCATCTAGAAATTATGATGCATATTTGCAAATGATCATGAAGTTTTAATCAAAATCACAAGACACAAATATATTCCACTAGTATGCGAACATTAATTCATAATTTAGAAAACAAATCTCAGACATGCAATAAGAAATCATACACATGCAAATAGCATTTTTCGCAGGGAAAGCAATGTGCTAAAAACCCCAATGCTTGCTTGCATTAATATGATGAATAGAGATGTATTACAATTTCTTTTCTCAACTAAGTACAATGTGCAAGTGCATAACCTATCTCTCTACTCACTAAGAATCTTTGACCCAGATTTAATCAGTTTTTTCCTCTACTTGAGCATCTATTTCCTTGTGAAATTCCTTGAGAAATTAGGCCCTATTACTTAGCAATTTCTCCAAAATGGATTGTGCAGTTCGTCAGGTTGATCATCAGGTTGCATGCTACACCTATAAACTCCATAATAGTCTAAAACTAATGTTACACTACCTTGGAATCTCTACCTCTACTGGGTAACTCAAATTCTTTGCATGCACTAGCTATTTTGGGTTGATTAATCATTTAACTGGATGATCACTGAGTTTGACTAAAGTCCCACTCCACAACTAACCTTCCACTGGTTCCTTTGACAATTGGAACTAGTTTAACTTAAAACAACTTGAGATAATTGAGTTTCATTGCTACAAATTAGCAACCAAACATGCTTAACTAAACTCTAACTCCTCCAACTCAAATTTATTGAGTAAACTAGGTGACATAAGCCATGTCACACAAGCTAACTATATCCAAATTGTCTATTGATGAGGAAATTTGAATTTTCTCAATTTAATCAAGGAAAAATCAAATTGAGAATTTCTTCCTAAATTTTTCAACATCAACATCAAGCCATATCATGGTGAGATTTATGTTATGAAGTTAAATCATTAGTTGTAGTAGTTAGAAGTTTGCTTTAATGTTCATCATATAGAGGAAGAACATAAGATTTCATTTTCTCATCTAAAATTATAGGGCCATGCCCTGAACTGCTAGGAAGGCCACATGGAAACCTTGAGGCTAGAGGGGGATCCTCCAGTGAATAAGTGGGAGGATTTCAAAATTCTCATAAATTCCTAGTTCTACCCTATCAGATATATTGAATACTAGTGGATCTGATGACATTACTTTAGGCAGAAGTAGGGGTAGAGTGTAAAGGAATACATCATTGAATTTAGAAATATGGGCACAACCATTTTTGGAAGAAGGTGATGTTCTTCAAACCCAAAATTATGGATGAGGCTTGTGTACAAGCAGAGTACATAGAGAAAATAGGCCTAGAGAAATGGAAATCAAGTCGATCAAAATAGGAGGAGCACTAGGAAGCTTCCAAGGAGGGGAAGAACTAGAAGGAAGGAAAGGAAGAAAAGGCAATAATCACAACACACTAGTGTAAAGATCCTAGCAACCACTGTAACTACTTAAAATTTATGCTCATATAGAGAAGAAATATTGGAAGTTGCATCTAGAGATCAAATCGAAGTAATGAAATAAATATGCTAATAATACAAATCTCGTGGCCATATATTTGAGTAATTAGGTGGAAAAAAGCTCAAGTATGGATGAGAAGATTGTTTTTAAATTAGTGCTGAAGGGGGTGCCTCTAAGTAGATTTTAGCAACAAGAAGAGAAAAAAATGACTAGAATCTTCCATGTAAAGATACAAGTCAATAAGAGAGAATTGATTCTCTATTCAACTTAGGATCACAAGCAAATCTCATAGTAGTATATCCAGTTAAGAAATTGGAATTAGAGACTCATGACTGTAAAAATTCCTTGTCGTTAAAATTACTAATTGTAATTTACTAAAACAATAGACTTGAATCTACTCTACACATCAGCATAAACAATTAATCGATTGAGAAATCATGAAGCGTACAAGAGAAAGAATTCAATCAACACATTACACAATGATTTCTTGAGGAAATCCATAGCTAAAATCCCCTGTTATCTGTATATTTCATTAGTCAGAAAGTATGAGAAGATTAAATGCTTTTCTCAAGCCTGAGAAACCTCTGCACTATATCTATATGTCTCACATATTTCTAGACAAGCCTTGGATGAATACAATATGCTCTACTCAACCTTGAGCTCAACCTACACAAGTATTTTCTATCCTTTATCTGACCGAATGCCTTTGGATAATACTTAGCCAAATTTCTAGCCTTCCAAGCTCCTACTTCCTTGCATTGTTCAATAAGGAATCAAATCCATATTTAATAGGATTTTTCCTCCATTAGATTGCACAGTTCCTTTAGGATCTTCCTCTGACTACATGTACCATCTATACAATTCGGATAATTATACAACTTATAGTATACTTCCCTTGAACTCCAATCTCAATTGGGTAACTCTCAGATATGACATGCATGAGTTAATTATGACTAAATTATCATTTAACTAGTTGAACAACTACCCAATGTTTGACCCCCTACTAGTTCCTCGATTAGCTGGAACTAGTTTAACTGAATTTAACTCAGTTAAAATGAATTAATTAATTACAACTCAAAATAAAATCAACCAAGGCTCCTGTAAATTAAGATAAACTCTACATGACTCAAGTTAGACCATCAACTAGAATTAACTAAACCAACTAAGTCAAATTAACTTAGTTAACTCGTACAAGTTTTCTTGTGATGTGGAATTACAATATTTCTCCTAATTTAATTCAAGGAAAAAATTAATTTAGGAATTTATTGTTGCATTTTCGACACTCCCTCTCTGCAAGAAAGGTATTCACATCTACCCCAATCCAACACCTTTGGAATGTATTTCATGCAACACTTTTCACTATTTTTGTTGCTGCTACAACATCTACAACTGAAAATAATCCAAAGAAGAAAAAATTAACCACTGAACCAATCTGCATTTGTCTACTGGGAAAATTGTGTTGCTGTTGACTATGCTACTTAGCCTCCTGCTCTGCTATCAACTGTTCTTTGCACTCCTTAGTATTTGAATGGCACCAATCCTCCTGCTATTGAATACGGTGGACCCTCGTAGCAAGGTAATGATCCATGAGACAAAAAAACCTCAATGGACCTTGCCCAACTTTCTGCAACTCTCGGGACTATTGCTTCACATCACCACACCTCACACCAAGAGGTATAATTGCATGCAAAGCAAACTCTAATCTACTCATATTGTTGCTTCTACTACTATGTTGTTGCTTCTGCAATGTTGCTGCAACTATTACAATAATGAGTCTGATCTCCCCTTATCCTGAAGTACTACCTTCCATAGGTCTTCTCCCTCTAAAATTAGACTCCATCTGAGTCTCGGTTTACATGCAGGAAATCCCTCTCCTCCTCAATCTACCAATATCAATGATCACAACTCCTTTTTGTGTCACTAAACATTGGCTCATTGATCTTCCCACTAGCAACCTTCTTGCTCCATTCAGAAGTCTGCACATAGGGTCTTTTGGATCTGCCCTAATTTAGAGCTCCATCAATCTGCAAGGAAAACTTCAAATTCTTCTCTTCGATTTTGATTTCAGCTCCGATACCATGTAGATATTTCTACAAATCTAGCTCTGATACCATGTAGAAATTTCTACAAATCTAGCTCTGATACCAAGTAGAAATTTCTTGTATTTTAAAACTGCTAATAATAATTTACTAAAACAATAGACTTGAATCTACTCTACTCATCAACAGAAACAATTAATTGATCGAGTACTCATGAAGCATACAAGAGAAATAATTCAATCAACACATTACACAATGATTTCCTGGGGAAAGTCATAGCTAAAAACCCTTTCTATATGTATATTGCATTAGTCAGGAACTATGAGAAGATTACAATGCTTTGCTCAATCCCGAACAACTTCTGCACTATCTCTATCTATCTCATAACTTTCTAGACAAGCCTTGGATGAATACAATATGCTCTGCTCAAACTTGAGCTCAACCTACACAAGTATTTTCTATCCTCTGCTTGGCTAAATTCCTTTGGCCAATACTTACTTAGCGAAATTCCTAGCCTTCCAAGTTGCTACTCCCTTGTGTTGTTCAATGAGGAATTATACCCCTATTTAATAGGAATTTTCCTCCATTGGATTGCACAATTCCTTTAGGCTCTTCCTCTGACTACATGCGCCATCTGTACAATTCATATAATTATACAACTGATAGTACACTTCCCTTGAACTCCAATCTCAAATGGGTAACTACTAGGTTTGACATGCATGAGTTATTTATGACTAAATTATCAGTTAATTGGTTGAGCACATGAAGCAACACCCCACTATCTGACTTCCTACTAGTTTCTCCATCAGTTGGAACTAGTTTAACTGACTTTAACTCAATTAAACTGAATTAATTAATTAGAACTCAAAATTGTTGGACACCTAATCCTCAATGGGTTAGTGTGGAAGTTGAATGGACAAAAGGATTCCAAGAGACCTTAGGATGTGGAACACAATGGTCAAACAATGTACTATAAATGTATATCAATTGTTAATAAAAAAGTATTGTCATGTTTTATCTTTCATAATGTTCTTGCTACCCATGTGTGTTTAACATGGTATTAGAGCCATGATGTGTGGCCTGTGTAATTTTCTTCCTCACGGTTTATCCCTTAGTTAAAAAATGACATGTTGTTATTCCCTGAGCAGCTGGTCTGAGATGCCTTGAATAGCGCTAGCCTGGTCTTCATTACCTGTAACTTTCCTGACTACCTAACGCCCTTGACAACCTAAAACATTGAAGCTGAGTGCATCAGACTACATGCATTGCTGCGAGAATGGCATGATTGAGTGTGGAATGTCAAATTTTTTATGACTTGAGCTGTTTGGTTAACGCCCGACCTATGCCGCCTCCTCGGCCTATATTCGGTTGAACGTTGGACTGTCCTCTGGCAGCTTTTCCATTATGAAATTCTTTGTTAGTTGAACGTTACCTGACTTCCGGCACTGTCATATACGTTTTTGATATTTTTTGCGCCCTCTGTCAAGAGACCTGCTGCAAACGCTGCCTCTCTCTTTTGTCCATAGTTTTCTGCATCCTGGGCTCTCTACCATAATAATTTTATGCGCCCTCTTCTCTGACTGACCTTTTTCACATTGTGCTGCTCTGCTATAATATCTTCCTTGCATAATACCTTCTGGATGTTGCTAGAGGCATTGGAGGAATTGTTAGTTGTAATCGTTGGAGGCAAAGAGAAGAATCGTAATCCTTGTCTTGCTGTGAGTGTCAAAAAAAAAAATATCTGAACCCATCTCTGTATTGGAGCCCTGCTGCTCATACCTCAGCTTGGAACACTGTGATAAGGGTCAGAAATCTCAACACTTTCGGAAAACTCATCACTGTCATATGAAACTGCCAGGGGCTTCTCTTGGCTTATTACATTGAAATGAGTTGTTTATTTAAGCTGCTCCATATTACGTTGAATGTCTTTGCGGGGTTGAGCATGGCGCTCCGCACAGTTCAGCTCATGGTCGCCACCCTAATTCATTCCTTTGAGTTCTTGCTCCCCAACGACCTGTCCCCTGAGAAGCTCGATATGGCAGAAGCCTTCAGTCTCATAATGCGTAAGCAAGTGCCGTTTCTTGTGCTTCCTACCGCTTGTCTTCCTTTCCATATCTATAATTAATGAACTCAGCTAGCACGACAGTTTGGTTTAGAGTTTTAGTTGAGTACTTCATTTGGTTGCATTCGTAAAAGGGATGCATTCAAACTATGGTGGGTTTGCTTGCGTTGGTATCATATATATTTCTTGAATGCTGGTTCCATTGAATGCTGGTCCAGTTTAATACAGCTCTCAAACGCTGCCATCGAAGTCTATTTGAAGATTTGCAGCTCAGAACGCTAGTATTTGAAGATTTGCAGCTCAGAACGCTGGTATTCATTGCTTGGTGTTCCACTTATCATTCATTGCATCAAAATCGTTGAGATCATAATCAGTTATGGAAAATAGAAAGACAGGGAGCCTTGAAGAACCTTTGCCACCCTCAAGCCTGGCATACTCTTTCACTCTGCTTCACATTGCTGCCACTGCCTGCAACCCCAGCTCTTTAGCTCTCCGATCCCATACGTTGTCGCGGCATCGAACCACGCTTCCTCTGTTACACCTTCCGCTCGCAACCCCATTACAATTATCTATCGTCCTCTACACAGGTAGGATTTGTTAAGATAGTAAGATCTTCATCTTCAGAAATTTCTGTGGGAAATGTAAATGTCAGATGGGTCTCCAGAAAAATTTCAGATTTAGCACATTCTAATTGTTTTGCTTTACAACATTGAACTGAAACTGACATAACATTAGAAGCATCTAGTCAGTTACCAAGGCTTCTATCTTCTGAGACCTTTGGTGAAATTTGGCCTAGGAAATGCCATTCTTGCCGTTCGTATACACATTGCAACTGCAGGTTCTGGAGAGACGTCTACATATTCAATGGAATTATATCGGAGAGATTCAAAGGGAACAACTCAAAGGCTTTCTTTTAAGACTGTGGACATTAATGAACTTGATGAATTGCTTGTTTATGGAATGCTAGTTGATGCAGATTATGACTTCAATTATCATCAACATGCAGGGATCCACCTTGTTGCTAGAAGACTGTCTATGGTTTGTTAGAAAAATTGATTGATTAGACGTTATTTCATAGAAATCAGCAAACATTTATTCTACTTGGCCCAAGTGTATCAAAATCTCTAGCATTTGGACAAGAACCAATGTATATTGGGGTTTGTTTTACATGTTTGAAGTTTAATACATGCATGATATAAAACTAATAATCTGATAGTGGCATAAGTGCATTTGACAGTGCGATAAGGATAAAAGTTTTTCTATGTTTTAATTATAAGTGCTCAACAATTTTCTTGGTAAAAGAGAATTACAAGGGTGAATCAATTTTGCAATGTGGATAAGAGACTCAACCACGGTAATGTGAAGAAGCTGACAACCAACGAAATCCTCAATTTCTCAAGTCTTACAAGTCATAAGAGATCCATTTCAGAAATCCATTGTTGCAGTGCATTTTTGCTCTTGATATTTGAATCTTGCACCACTCTTACATTTGGTGTTTGTGCCAGTCTTCTTGTAACATTCAAATACATCTTATTTTTAAGAAAGTTAGCAATTCTTTATTTGGTTTTGAGAGTACATTTGGATTCAAGAATTTAAACCTTTGGAAAATGGCTAGATTTGATGATGCACTAGAGTTATTGAATACACTAATACATTCCACTATTGGTGGGATCGTAAATATCAGCAAAGACACTCTCTGTGACATTCAGACCTGCCTGCATAATGCACGGGAAGAGATCGATTTTTTGCAGCTCGAATCCCACCTACAACAAGAAGAATTAAAACATAGGAGTCATTCTGAACATGTTTCTGTTCAGAACATTGAGACTACAACCCATCAGAAGCAAATCAATAATGTTACAGTTGGTTTAGATTTAGTAACCAATAAAGTAGCAGTTGTACATGCAGATGTAGAAACTCAGTCTACACTTCCCAATCCCATCATCAGACCTTGGGAACAGCTTGTCCACAACAAGCATAGAACTAGTCTTGGATATGACAAGGACTTGTCCTTTCATATTCCAGACTATGCCAAGCCCATTCAATTTCAGAGTGTTGGATTCATTCATGAAAGTTCACCTTCTCCTCATAACAGTTCAGCTTCAGTTGTTCCAGACTCTACCCCTCTTCCACAACAACAACAACAACAACAACAGATTGTAAAATGCCAACACTGTGACTGAGTTGGCCATTTGAAAGATCATTGTTTTGATCTTCATCCATGTAAGAACTATCATAAAACCAGTCATTCTTCACACAGATGCTTCAGAAACAAACATCCTGCAAGAACAAAGATTCACCTTGGATGGATCGCTTCTTGGAAATGGGCATCAACAACCAAGAAGATACTCCAATCACATGTCAGAACTTGTTCCAAAGTATTGAACAGTCTTGCAGTTGAGTTTTCTCCATCATCTCACCTTGTATCTGACAGGGGGGGAAATGATGGTCATCTACAAGCTTCAAAGTCACATCAAGCGAACCTGAGCGACAACCTACCACACCAGTTTTAGAGTTGTATCCAGAGACAAAGATGCCCGTGAACATGCCTTCAGTTGGCAATCTGGGACACTTCCTCTAGCAGAAGACTTCAGCTTCTTGCCAGTTTCGGAAGAATTCCAGGAACAAAGTTAAGAACACTTCCTCTAGCAGAAGACACCAGCTTCTTGCCAGATTTGGAAGAGTTCCAGGAATTGCATTAAGCATTCAAGAGTTGTTGGTCATCCTTAAACCATCACAGGTTGAGACTTCCCTTTTCAAGTTGAAGTTCTCCCTTTTATGCGGGGTGATACCTCACTTTCATGGTTGAAGGTTTCCCTCTTCAAATCAATAGGAGCACTTCCTCTAGCAGAAGACTTCAGTTTCTTGCCAGTTTTGGAAGAGTTCCGGGAACTGCACTAAGCGTTCCAGTGTTGGTGGTCATCCTTAAACCACCGCCCTTTATACCAACATTTCAGAGAGCACATTCAGCCTAGTGCTGCCATGCATTTTTGCACATTTTGTATTACAGGTCTCTTCTTGGACTCATACATAACCCTTCGGATTAAGGGGGGGAATGTTGGACACCTAATCCTCAATGGGTTAGTGTGGAAGCCTAATGGACAAAAGGAGTCCAAGAGACCTTGGGATGTGAAACCCAATGGTCACCACATGTACTATAAATGTAAATCATTTGTTAATAAAAATTGAATTCTCATGTTTATCTTTCATATTGTTCTGGCTGCCCATGTGTGTTTAACAATATCCCTCAGAAAGTGATACTGAACATCAATGTTCTTTGTCTTTGAATGATAAGCAGGGTCTTTGCCAAGAACATTGCACTTTGGTTATCACAGTCTATCCTTATATCTCCATGTCCTAACCCCATACTTGAACACAATATCTACAACCAAACTTCTTCCTTTCTTACATGAGTGGATGCCATGTATTATGCTTCTGTAGTTGATAGTGCCACTACAGATTGTTTCTTACTCATCCAACTGACTGCACCTCCAAATAGGTTAAACACATACCCACTTGTAGATCTTGTCTGATCCAAATGTCCAGCACAGTCTGCATCAACAAAGCCATGAATATCCAACACTCTGTCCAATCCCGGTCTTCCTTGGTAGCACAAACCATAATCACTAGTGCCACGTAAACAACTCAAAACCTGCTTCACTGTTGTCTAGTTCTCCTTCCCTAGTTTTGACATAAACCTACTCAATACTCCCACTACATGTGCAATGTCTGGTCTAGTACAGACCATTGCATACATCAAGCTACTGACTACACTTGCATATGGAAAACGGGACATGTCCTCTTCCTCTTCTTGTGTCTTGGGACATTGTTCAGCAAATAACCTCACACCTACAGGAATAGGAACCTTCACCAGTTTGCTATCCTACATATTAAACCTCTGTAATATTGTCTCGACATACTTCCTTTGGTTTAACCAAAGCTTCCTCTTTTCCCGGTCTCTTTTAATTTCCATGCCCAAAATATAGTTTGCGGCACCAAGATCTTTCATGTCGAATTTGGAGGACAATTGGGTCTTCAAATCTTGGATAATTTCTTTATCATTTCCAACCAGCAACATATTTTCTACATACAAGACCAGATAAATAACACGGTCACCAATTAATATAAAATACACACAGTGATCTGCTTTGCTTCTGGTGAAGCCAAGTCCCCGTATAAATGTATCAAATTTTTGATATCACATCCTTGGTGACTATTTTAACCCATACAGAGACTTCTTTAACTTTAATACCAGTTCTTTCATAGGTTGCTTCATGTAGATCTCCTCTTCCAGATCCCCATGAAGAAATGTTGTCTTCACATCCATCTGTTCTACCTCAAAATCAAAAGCTGCAGCAATAGATAGAAGTAATCTAATAGAAGCTGCCTTGGCAAAAGGAGAAAAAATATCACCAAAATCAATTCCTGACACCTGGGAATAATCTTTTGCTACCAACTCAGCTTTGTATTTCTCCACCTTTGCTTCTGCATTTGTCTTCTTCTTGAACACCCATTTGCTTCCAATGGGTTTCCTTCCAGCCGGCAACTCCACTAGATCCCAAGCCTCATTTTTGTGCAAAGATGCCATTTCATCAACCATGGCTTCTTTCCAAAGTTTTCCATCCTCTGAACCTACTGCTTCCTTCACAGTTTTGGGATCATCATCAATAACAAATAAAGAAAAATTTGAATAGAAAGCAGATGGACTACACCTTTCCGGTTTCCTTCTTTCTCGAACTGATCTTCTCACACTCAGAGTTTGTGGCTCTTCATCTTCTGATTCCTCCTCTGCTGTAGAGTTTGATTCTTCCTCCTTAAGCTCAAACTCTATCTTCTCAGGGTCCTTTGGTTGGACTTCATGTTTAATAACATCCTTCACCTATCTAAACACCACATCTCGGTTGTACACAACCTTCCATGTCACTGGGTTCCAAAGCTTATAACCCTTTAAACCATCCTTATACCCAATAAAGATGCACTTTTTAGATTTACTATCCAACATGGTTATTTTCTCCTTTGGAACATGTACATATGCATCACATCCAAATACCCTTAGATGTGAAAGAGAATTTTTCTTACTAGTCCATACCTCTTGTGGAGTCTTATCTTCCAATGTTGATGAAGGTGATCTATTGACCGGATAAGATGCAGTCTCCACCGCCTCTGCCTAGAATTCTTGTCCTAACCCAACATTGCTAAGCATGCTTCTTGCCCTTTCCATCAACGTCTTGTTCATTCTTTTTGCAACTCCATTTTTCTGAGGTGTATATGGAGTAGTCTTCTACCATGCTATACCACACTTCTTACAAAATTCTTCAAATTCCTTACTACAAAACTCTCCACCATTATCTATTTGATGAGCCCTAGAATTAGGTAACTTATTGGGCTCATTTTGCCTAGTTGTTCTTTGTCAATCCACCATTTTTCATAGTTTATGCATGTTTTTTGAGTATATTTATGTTAGTTGAACAAATGAGGATAGTCACTTGACCAAGAAAGCTAACACGTTGTTAATGCATATTTTTGGACAAATTTTGGGACCAAGGCCAAGCAATTATGAGCCGAATGACAACCAAGCATGAAGGAACAAGGGTGAGGATTCGTAGGAAGGGTGTCCCTTGCATTAAATTTCCCCTTCCTCGAAATCTCCACCCTCAGCTCGGAGTTTAGCAAGCCACCGAAAAGGATTCCCAAGGGCAGCCGAGTAGTCTTGTGTAAAGTGGCTGATCACTAGTAGTTTGAGCAATCGAGCCCCCTGAGTTAAGGAGGGCTATTGGAGACCCTCGTAGTGCATAAATAGGAAGGCTTCCAGCCTTCGTAGGTTACTTTTTGGACTGTTGTTTTTTTTGCACTAGAGTGCTGTTATTTTCTCAACTCATTTTGTAGCTGCTGTTGTATAACTTTCTTGTGACATGGTTATTTTTGAGTAATGGAAAGCAGCTTTTTTTGGCATCAGTTTTGAGTTTTTCTTAGGAGCCTATAGCTCTTGGGTTTGGGCCCCACCCAAGTGCCAAGGCTTCCTTTGTGTATTGTTATTTGCTTTTTATGTCTTTGCAAAATAATTTTTGTTAAGTAGATTAAAGTCTTGCTTGGTTACCTAGATCATAGTTGATAATTAAGAAGGCTTTTAACGTTCAGATTGATTTGATAGGTTAATAACAGGGAAAATCTTCATAAAAATGCTATCAAGCACCTCGTATCTCACCTCTCCCTCATTGGGATCATGAGCTGGGACCAAGGTGACCTTGTTGCCACCAAAAACACTGTCTTTGGTTCACCATGCAATTATTAGTGTTAGATTCTCATTTGCCGAAGTTGATATCAGTTTTGGTTGCATGGTTAGGTTCATGATTACTTAGTTACATAGTTACTTCACATGATTTTGTTGCAAATAGACTGCTGTTCATTTTCTTTGCTGTTATCTAGGTCAGATTAGGTCAAAGTAATTAGGTCCTTGATTTTCCAAGTCTTTGGTTGTTTAGTTTGAAAAATAACTTGCAGAGCACCTGTAATACTTCTTTATCTGCCCGTACTCCATCAATCCTTCCTGCTCCATCCTCCAACCCAAATTGTTGCCTTACGTTTGCCATATTCGCTCACTTTGCCCTAAGTTCCCATATTTTTGTGCAACATAGCTCTACTCCTCCTTGAACAAATCCAACCATCCTCGCCACTGCTCAGCTCCATTCACCAAGTCTTGGACCTCCTCACACCCTTATCTCACCTCCATACCCACTCCTTCACCTTTCTTCCTCCATCAATCCTTCAAAATCCCCTTTCTGAACATCCTGTAGAAAATCACAGAACATCCTGTAGAAATTCTGGAACATCCTGTAGAACCCCTGCAGACTTCCTGTAGAAGCTCACGAAAGTGGTTTCTTGATAGCCAAACTCTGTGAAAATCTTTGGAAGGGTGCTAGGGACCCCTTAGGCCCTCTCCGAACCTTCTCGACCTCCTGAAAGTATTTTCTCTCACTAATCCACCTCTGCATAGTCAAAAACAGTTAAATCACATGCATGATAATTCTGACAACTTAGTCAAAAATACAAAAAGATGTTTTCTTCAGATAGAATTAGCTTAGACACATGTATTTTACCTTCCTAGAAGTCAATGGCATCTCTTTCAGTAGCTTGCATCCTCTTTCTTGCATCAGTAGGGCTAGCTGGTAAAATTAAGGTTTGCTAGGGTTTGCATTTCCTTTCAGCTTTTCAGTTT